>JAZHYW010002684.1:0-94247 GCA_037355805.1 Ixodes ricinus
AAAATGACCGTGAATTCCACAGCCACCTGACCGTGGAATTCACGGCGCGACCTCCGTAAAAAACAAATACGGTATGTTGCCTGTGTCTTTTGAGTGAAAGGGAAGGGAGAGAAGGCACAGAGACGAAAAAAATGAAACGGAAGACCGCGAGCAACTGGGCGCCACGCTCCACACTGACGCACGGCGCGCACGTGATGTGATGGACACGCCAACACCTCGTTCTGCGCCTGCGTCGTCTGTCACAACTCTTGGCTGCTCCTTCTCGCTTCTCCTTTTCTTTCTCGCCCCTTTTTCTCGCGTTCGCTGTCAACACCTCCTAGAAGACAAGGCCGTAGCGCTCTCCTCGTGACGTCGCGAAGGAAGGCCATCGGGGGCGCGCGGCGAAGCGAAGGCAACGCGCGTGGATCGACCGTCGTAACGCGCTTTTAGTCACATACGCGTGTCTTGTTAGCTAAAATGAAAGCTGCACATAGCAACGGGTCTCGAAAACATTTTATTACACGGGCAAAATATTACACCGCTAAATAATCGGGATGAAATGGTACGGGGTAGGCGTATAAGAGAAAACATTGAGCCACGCAATAATTGCTGTAGGAATGCATATTTTACACAGAAATACTTCGACAAAATGGCGAGACACGCAGTGATTGGACAGAGCAAAACAAATCACAGTTAAAAATCAGGTAGACATAGTCAACGCGGACACGGCTAGACAAGTGTCACTTACGATCATGTAAGCGATGTTATCGCGTGCAGTCACTGAATTCTTGCATCATACTCCGGCCACACGGCAAAAGTAATGTAATTTCGATCGAATGACAATATGGGGTCGACAAATCAGCTTGCGACGCTCATATAATCACTGAAGACCTCGATCTGATTAAGTCCCATATCATTTAATGAAAATATATTAACTTTTCCGTGTGGCAAGGTACTAAGCTTACTATTTACAGTCAACTAATTTACTTCTCCCTATGGGCTCGAGCTGCCTTAAAACAAAATATCAGATTTTGTATACAATAATACTAATACCTTAAATACAGTTAAGATTCTAGTATAAAAGCGGTAAAGGCAATAAAATAACATTAGTATAAATAAACACATAAGCACAAACAACACACTTTGTATGGTCACACAAACTTGTTATTCACCTTCCAGTGAAAACTAGAATATTACCACGCATACTGTAAAACTCTTAATTTTACAGTATTTACAAATGTCGACGCAACCGCACACGGATAACGACGAACAAGATGCCATTCCGTCACGAAAAACAAAAACGAAAAAACAACCCGACTGCAGCACTTTACTCGCGTCCCACATGACCAAGAACGCCCGTAAATAAGTTGTTTACTCACTTGTCGATCGTATCCATACGTCCCACAATATCCGTGGCGAAAACATTTGAACACGAACTTTAGGTCTATCGATAATCAACCAGTGTTATCGTTGGCTGGTTGCCACATATGTCACTCAAACCGTAGCAGGACTTGTTCCGCGAATCCACGTAAATGCCGTAGTATCAAGCGAACACAAAAAAAAAAAACTACCCGAGACTGCGGTGACGATCAAGAAACCACAGGAAGGATCAAAAGAACCCACACACACACACACACGAGCAGCGAGCGGCAGCAGTGTGGGAGGCTTAACCAGCTCAACGTCGTCGACCCATCTCTTGCTCGCGTGCGCTCCCTGCAGCGATGACTGGATTTTTTTCGGTTCCCTTCTCTTCTGAAATGTCTCGGCGTTCTTTTCCAAACAGTCAGCAGCTCACACACAACGTAAATTTACCAGAATCGGAGCCCGTACGAGGGAAGAAAACGTCGCAGCGGACCGGTTCATTCGAAAAGTGTGAGGATCTGCGGGATTGCACCGATTGAACGTAGTCCCGCGGTTACGGGGATAATCATAAATAAAATATTTCGTACTTTTAACCTTGATAGCGCGTTGTATATCATGTTTATATTATATATATAATAAATTGTACAATACTGCGCTTTTAAAACATATATTAATGTCAGATAAACGCTCCCGAACACCCCGCGTCGTCGCGTTTTTTCACGTCGATGCGGTCGGTGCCACAAAATTTTCTCACGTAGTTGCGCTATGGACTTCCTTCCTCCGCCATTGTGACGTAACCACTCGGAGCGCTCTGGCCTTCTCTTCTGAGGAGGTGTTGGTTCGCGTGGCTCGCATCGGTCTCGCGTGTCGCGTTTTGTTCTCCAAGGAAGAAAACAGAAAGCGAAGTCAGCGAAGTTGCGAAGTTTACAGACGGGAATGCACCGATGCGGCTGAGGCGGCGCGGTACTCGAGACGTTTGGCGGGCCTGGACGTAAACGAACGTAACGTGAGTATCATTTTGAATGTAGAGGTGGCAAGCACGATCCGAATCTGAGAACAGTTATGCCCGTGGACCGCAAGATCGAGAAACAGAAGAGCCGACACCGACAAACCGCGAGCACGTGCACATTGACGGAGTACATCTCTGGCCGACTGGCGATCGTCGATCGCGCTCCTTTTCGGGAAGGAAGCACAAGCGATTGAGACCCAGCCAAAGATAGCTTCGGATTAATGCATGCACATTCTCGCGATTTGTCGGTCTTTGCTCCTTTCTCTCGCTTTAGTGAGGCGACGGCTTGAACAACCATGTTTGTTCGCCGCGTTTCTTCAAAGGGTTCCACCACGTTGGTCGAGTATGCGCGTCATCAGGCAGTTTTAGAATAACGTACGCAATTTTAGCGTACGCTAGCGCTAAATTTAGTGCTTGTGTTAGCGCTCGCTAGCACAAGCACTTTGTAAGGAGTACTTGGGTTTGTCGTGGATGCAGTCTGCTTTCATTTTGTTATTCAGTCCTTGTGTGTAAAGTTGGCTGTTGTCTCCTAAAGGCCAGATTTTGAGTTTTTCGTTGTTTGTCAAGCCATTTGATTTCAGCTGCTTCTTTTTCAACACCCTCTCAAGCTTCTCTCTAGCTAGTGGAAAGCAGTTTTGATAACCCTATAAATGTGAGGAGCAGTAAAGTGCCAATAGTTATGCTTGCGAATTTCGCAAATTAGAATTTGTCGTCGTCCCTACCAATGTGGTACCCTAGGGGTTATGTTTGTCATGTCTGCAAGTGTTGCCGCGTGTATATAATTCAAATATCCGTTCAATGTACTGCATTTCGGATTGACCTCACTGAAAAATGGAATTAGTCAATGCATATTCACCGAAGAAAACAACCCGGTAAGCTTTCACCTCTAGAAATATTCACCGATAAAACTGAAAACTTTATTTTCAAATAAAAGCCAAAAAAAAAGTATGGCAAATCCTAGAACAATAAAAACTGAAAAACAGAGATCTCTAAATATAAAGCATGTCTCAGAGCTTAATTTAGAAACAAATCATTTGAAGTGTTTCACATGTCTGTCAGACAATTCATGAAATCTACAAACACAACGAATATTCCATAGCAAGAACACACATTTCCAAAGTCACTACAAGTGACAAATCGTTTGGCTTCCTTGCATCCAATACAAGTATATGCTAGATGTAAGGATACAGTGAGTATCCATGCAAATGCTGTAGTCATATGCAACCAGGGGCGGACTCAGAGGGGGGTTCGGACGTCCTGACCCCCTCTTGATTTCTGCATGTGTAGAGTTTAGGGCGTGAAACGAGGGAGAGGGGGCTCTTAAACAAATGGTACGCTGACCAACACCTGGCCGCCCCCCCCCTCTCAGGAAATTCCTGCATCCGCCCCTGTATGCAACTGGGGAGGGAGAGGGTCTTCAAGCTTCCTGTTCAGTTTTGGTGACACGTGTCTTCCCTCCACTAACCAGGGAACATTTACCTACATGCCTTCATGCCCAGTCTTCCTTCCTGCAATAGGATTCTGACTCTGGCCTACACTCAAGCTTGCTCACTCATAGTGGAGGCAAGGCAAATCGAGCCTATGATTTCTCATGCTGTCGGCAACAAGTAATGTCGGTAGTGTGGAGTGTGGACGGGAGACCGACAGTAAGAGGGCGAGGGACAATGCTCAGCCCCTTCTCGGTATTGTTTATAGAATTATTTGAAATGTCCACGATGTGGAAGTGCAACCCAGCCCCATTGTTCCAATGCCTTGTCAGCGACTGTACTCATTATCTGAATGTTTACTATTTACTCATTTTTTTAAAACTTTTCTAGGGGTTGATCTGTGGACTGTGCACGAGTACGCGCTCAGCATCACTGGCAGGCTCATGTTTGAGGGGAAAAAAACAGACATACCAACGGCATGTGCTGCACTCTTCGCAAGTCACTATTGCCTTAACATCTGCTACGCTGGGAGCCTGACATGAACCCTGGAGTTCTTTCAGAGGTAATTTCCTGTTCTGTGATTTTGGTAGATGTATGGGGATGGCTAGTGGGACTCCATACTTTTTATCTATATCATTTCCAAGTTTACTGTTTCTATTGAAATGAAGCAAACACCTTGCACATTTATTGTCATGAAAGACATGCAGCCACAATTGATACCTTACATTACCCCTCTCATTTGTTAGATAGAAGCTTACATATCTCATTGATGGGAAAGCTGTCGCAATTGCTTCTGCCAACTCCAATAAGCTATAGCAGGGGTGGCCAAGCTGCGGCTCCCGAGCCGCATGCGGCTCTTCGCGTGTCAGAGCGGGGCTCGCGGCTCCCTCTCCTACCCTCCCTCCCCTCCACCCTCTCGGTCACACAAGCGCTTTAAAAAAAAAGAAAAAAAAAGAAAATGGAACGCGTTTTAAATTGAAAGGCAGGTTGCGGTTTGCTAGTCATGTGCTACTGCTACCTTACGTACAGTTGGACTGCTTTTGACTCCGATAGATAGAAAGTAGTTCGAGTTTCGGTTATTACTCCGGAGAAAAGTTGACCCCCCCCCCCTTCCCGCGGCTCTCTGAAGTTTCGTGGTTTTGTTTGCGGCTCTTAGGCCAGGTCAGCCTGGCCACCCCTGAGCTATAGCATCTACATCCTGCATCAATGCTGTACTTTTTATTGAAATTGCACCCGAGCAGAGGCCCCAGACGGAGTGCACGCGCTTTGCCGTGAGGCACTGCACACGGGAGCTCGAGACAAGAGTAACAAACCTTTTTATCTACTATCGCAGTCAATCAAACCATTTCAATTGCACGTGCATGTAGACCAGTGGTCTTGGTGTTTCATTAGGCACCTGGACTGAATTGTAATAACAAAGCTCAGGAAGCTTAGAAATCAATTTTAGGGAAATATTTGCGCACAAATCTAACGCTGCCTCGACCTGGCATGTGAAGGGGAAAGAAATAAGCAAATTTAAAAATGAGCCGATCTTTCCAACTGATTTGCCCCTTCTGACCATTACATGTCATTCTAAACCCCAGACATTTTGCATATTTTAAATTGGCACCCTCTTCTCACTAATGTTTTCGTATACAAGCATAGTTTGTGGTCCCACCTGTTCTAACTTGAGGGTTCTCAGGTTAGGAGAGCTACACTAGGGGGGCATGAAGAGCTGCACGTAGCTCGCAAGCCGCCGTTTGGCCTCTCCGGATATTGTCTCTACTCATTATTTGACTTTCTTCTAGTCTCTTCCTTCGATCATGTTGACTAAATTGATCATCTTTTTAGGTTACCAACTTGGATGAAATGTTTCTTTAATGGCACTTATGTTTATTGCAGAGGTTTTCTGAGCATGAACGCTGACCGTGGCACCAGAGCCAAGCAGCCCAATTAAGAAGTGAACAAGAAAGTGGTTTACCTGGTCAAGAAAATAGCAGAGCTGGAGAAGAATGTGTGAGGCTGTAAGTATGATTCGCTACATTGTTTACTTTATGAATGGGAAGTAGACAAGAGGCTCATTTCGAAGAGAAGCAGAAGGTGAAACAATTCAATGAACATAAGAATCCGCTGTCTGTCACAGGACAGTAAGAATAATTCTTAGGGATAGATAGTTGCAGGTATACATTTATCATTATTGAGGAGTATGTGAGGGTTTTGTAACGGAGCACGGTCTTGGCAAACTACGAGAATCACTCACTTAATATAGTGTGTTCGCCTGCCATTTAAAAAAAAAGAGTGTTTTCACTTTATTTTTTGCAAAAAATATCTACAATTCAGCACCTGATTAGAACTTCTTGTGAATTGGCAACTTCGTCAAATTATCTCTGCTGGATAGCAAGACAATATCACATGGCTTCTTTTAGAGCAGAGGTGGCCAGGCTGACCCGGACTAAGAGCCGCAAACAAAACCACGAAACTTCCAAGAGCCGTGAGAGGGAGGGGGGGGGGGCAAACTTTTGTCCAGAGCAATAACCGAAACTCGAACTACTTTCAATCTATCCTAGTCAAAAGCACTCTAACTGTACGTAAGGTAGCAGCAGCACAAAACTACCCAACCGCAACCTGTCTTTCGATTTAAAATGCGTTCCATTTCTCTCTTTGGGGAGGTGCTAGTGTGACCGGGGGGGAGGTGGGGGAGTGAAAGGGGGGGGTTATTAGGGAGCCGCGAGCCGCACTTTAACACGCTAAGAGCCGCATGCGGCTCGCGAGCCGCAGCTTGGCCACCCCTGTTTTAGAGCAAAATTTCCAGTTGTAGACAGGTACCTGGAAAGGTTAGTTCGTGAAGTATTGAAGGCGAATTTGCATTTATTACCTGTCGGGAAGGAATGTGTGTTGAAGATTACTATAATGGTTCTTCGTTGATTCTGGCAAGTGAGCTTGTAACCAGTGAAGCATTCGGATAAGGTTGCATGAATTCTTCAATGCTGTTAAAAGGGGAAGTCAGATTTTAACAATGTGCTTTGTGAGTCGAGTTTCGTGGCCAAAGGCAGTGACTAACACTCTGGACTGACTGACATGTCACACTGACAGCTGCAAATAGCGAGTAAGTGGTCATTTAGCCATGATCCATGGCGTCTAGTCACCATTGTTCCAAAATATTTTGATGGCCTAGTTGGTACACAAAATTAACACTAAAGACGCCTTTCCTTTGCCTTAATTTTTATTTTATTTTTATTTTCCACCAGCTTATCACTTAAAACTTTTCATTATTATTTTTATTATCGTGATCAATTTTTCTCTAATTTGACTTTTTCTTCTACTCTATATTTCTTTCTTCTCTTCTTTCTGTGATTTTAGTCTCAACTTTATCTTTGTCTTCCTCTATCCTCCCATAAAACGTCAGTTGTTAGTAGTGCTCTGTCCTGTCTCCTCTTTGCTGTGTTCGTCTTTAGCTCTCATTTTGTGCACCACTGTTTGCGGGGTGCAGTCCAGCTTGTCACCATGCTGGGAATAGCGGGCCAATGATGATCACATTGTTCGCAGGATTACATAACCGTCATCAGTGCGTGGTCACTTGACTATGCTAATAGTGAACCAATCATAGTCAGATGGTCACATGACCATTATCTATTGTCCATGAACACACAAAGCATGCGTCTGAGTGAGCCCAATACATTCTGAGCTTTCGTAGTATTTGTGAGCATGATCAAGCTTGCCTAAATGTTTTCTTTCATTGCTGGGATGCTGCTCACGCCTACATTGCACCACAAGTTAATTCATCTCATCAATATAGAAACCACTTGATCAGACCCTGCTTTATTGCTGGACCATCACGATGGGCTTGAGCAAATTATCAAAGCTTATTGCTTCTCTGGCCAATATACTATTCAATTTTACTTTTGGAAAATTGCTTCCGTACTCTCAAGTTTGGTCATTCTTGGCATTATGCATGGTCTGTCCAATTTAGTTAGTTCGCCAGCTTCATTGGGTGCACTTTTCACCATACACTTGTGCAACACAGAGAGGTGATAACCACTGTCAATAACAGTGTGGACATATCAAGTAGTAATATTTCTTGAACTGATATATTACTAGTTACATTTACAAGTTAGAATAAACATAAAAATCTTTATGTTAAATGCAATTGATGTGCATAACTAAATTACAGAATTTTCGTTCTTGAACTTCGACTTTACTGATGGTAATGCAGGGGTGGGAAAGGAAAGCAGGCATTGTCTTCTAGTTATGACAGGCAAACAGATGAATCTTAGTGTAATCACAATGGAATGAATAAGAACGAAGTGTGCATTCATGCTCCAAAAGTTTCTTTTGCTGCTTGAAAATAGAATTTCGGCTGGTCCTGAAGGTGCTCCGAAATGACTTGCTGTTCATATCACTTCAGCAGTAGGTTGGAGTTTCTTTCCTTGATTTATTTCAGTCTGCGGTTTTCAACTAATTCTGTTCTGTTTGAATCAAGTGTGCAGTCATAAGGTCGGTCATCCTACGTGGGAACAAGGCATTCAACATGGGGCTCGGGCTCATTCAACACAAGGTCTTGGCACCAGGAAGATTTGAGCAGCCACAAGCAATGGCACTTGGGTCTAAATTTGGTGAGTATGGCAATAATTAAGTACCCAGCTGCTTTTCTGAAAAAAAAAAAACAATTGGGGGGACACTTATGCTCAGCCTTAGCGTATGACGTGATACATGAGGGCAGGGGGTGGAGGAGGAGGGGGGAGGGCAGGGGTAGAGGCAGGGAGGGCAGCAGCGGGGAAGGAGATGGGAGCAGTGGGGAGGACAATCCTATAATTCCTTGCATGCACAAAGGGTCATGGAATTGCAAGGGATTCCCTATGCAAGCAAGACATTCTGGGATTTTCTCGACATGCCGACGCTGGTCGTTGGATCTTTTGCTGCACGGGAGCCTTAACGCTATTGTGTTAAAACATAACCTAGCCTAGCTTCACTTACAACTCGAGCATAGCTTTACTACACTGCCTATACTAGTTACATAAAACAATGTCTATGTGATGCTTGAAATGAGTCATGGTTAGCATGTTGTCATATATTTTAGGAGAAATGACGGTTCATTGTAGATATAATGGATCTGATACATGGCAAATATAGGCGAATGATATGAGAAATATGTAAGTGGCTGCTGCATCCCAAGCTGTCCAAATTTATTTTGAATACCTCAAATTGACGTGCTGAGCACACTGCTGTCACCATATGTTGATCTGCAGCGATACCTGGCACAGTGCATTGAGATTGTATTGCAAGCTAAGCCTGAAGTTTCCAGCTCGCTCTGACTATTCACATCTCTTACAGGGGCAAGAGCATTGCATTCTGTGATGATGGGGAAAGTCTAGTTCTATATTACAACAGCATGACTGCCCAAATGGATAACTCTATTTAAAGACAACCAGCTTAACTAGTAGAACCATAGGAGTAAACTTCTGTGTGAGCTGTGTAATTAATGTAGACTGCTGATCTTGAAAACAAACTTGCCCTGCTCTTAAGTTGACAAATGTCTAGTAAGTCAATATTAGGATTTACCATCGAATAGCTTTATTTTAGGGCAGCAATCTTTGCCATACTTTGTCCATATCCTCTCATTCATTTGCCTAGGTATATCGGGGCTGTGCAGGGATACTGAAATGTACTGTAACAGCTTCTAAAAACGAGGACAATAAAGGGAACAGACACGACAGGACAACAGCTGTACTCGCAACTGAAAGATTTTATTTGAAAAGAAAAAGAGAACACAAATGTCAGCACCACATAACACATTGTGTAATCAAACAATACTCCCTCCACGGGGCCCGTGTCATCAAAATGGGTTCACTAGACACCACCCATGCCAGTCATGGTCTGGCGCAAAAAAGACAGCGACGTATCACATAAGGCAACCGACGGCTCACTCACGCATCTTTCTCCGAGGCACAAAATTTAAAAAGCCTCAATAATTTTGCCGGTGGCGCTCTCTCTATGCGTCCCTTCAACCGTCACCTCATCAAAGGCCGTCTGACACGTGCAGTCTCTGCAATGCAGAGAAAAGCCCCCCCCTCCCCTCGCCATGGCCCTCAGCGAGTAAGCATGCTCCTAAAGCCTATCGGTAAGGCACTTCCCCGTGTGGCCTTCGTAGAATTTTCCACATGACGGGTATCTTGTACACCAGACTCCAGACGCATGACACAAAAGGTTTTGCGTGCCTTTTGGTACACTTCGCCTTCACCCGATTATCAGCTCTTGCACCCAATTCCTTGCACAAATCTGATTATTTTTTTGGGGGGGGGGCCGAGAACACTACTGGGACTATCATACCAGCCTCCAACTTGTTTAAGGTTGTGGGAGACACGGTGGATGTAGGAAACCACCACCTTTCGCTTTTTACTTAAGTCTGCCCTCACCCTCTCTATTCCTTTTCCTTCTTTAGAAGGGCACTTGTCACCTCCGTTTAAAGCGTTGACAGGAACCCTGATGCCATTAGTTTTTTAACCTGCACTAAGAAACTGTCATTCATCATATGAACACATGACTTCCCGAGAGCAGAGCCGAGACAGGAAACTGCTATGCCCGTCTTCACCAGCTTGGAGCGGGATGATCTGTAGTCCAAAATCGCCTTCCTTGACCGCAGACTGAAGGACCAGCATACCTCTTTGTCTTTGAGACACACAGCACGTGGGCTTATGTCTTACGTGCTTTCTGTGAGAGTGGTGGGGTAGTTAGGTTTACATTTGAAGAACCGAAGGATATGGTTCTCCAGTTTCTGGATCTGGCGCTGTGTCTCAAGGACACACAGATATGCTGGTCCTTCAGTCCGCGGTCGAGAAAGGCGATTTTGGACTGCAGATCATCCCACTCCAAGCTGGTGAAGAGGGGCATAGCAGTTTCTTGTCTTGGCTCTGCTCTCAGGAAGTTATGTGTTCACATGATGAGTGGCAATATTTTAGCGCAGGTTAAGAGTCTGAGGGCGTCGGAGTTCCTGTCAGCGCTTTTAACGGAGGTGGCAAGTGCCCTTCTGAAGAAGGCAAAAGGGATAGAGAGGGTGAGGGCCGACTTAAATAAAAAACGAAAGGTGGTGGTTTCCTACATCCACCATGTCTCCCACAACCTTAAACAAGCTGGAGGCCGGCATGGAGTCCCAGTAGTGTTCTCGGCCCCCAAAAAATGAGCCAAGTTTTTGCAAGAGTGGGCGCGAGAGGTAATCGGGTGAAGGCAAAATGTACCAAAAGGCACGCAAAACCTTTTGTGCTATGTGGCTCGAGTGTGGTGTACAAGATACACCTGTCATGTGGAAAATTTTACATAGGCCAGACAGGGAGGTGCCTTAATGATAGGCTCCGGGAGCATGCTTACTCACTGAGGACCACGGTGAGGGGACTCCTCCCTTTGCATTGCAGAGACTACATGTGTCAGCCCGCCTTTGACGAGGTGACGGTTGAAGGAAGGCATTGAGAGGGCCACCCGCGAAATTATCGAGGCTTTTTATATTTCGTGTCTCGGAGAAAGATGTGTGAGTGAGCCGTCGGTTGCCTTATGTGATAAGGAGCTATCCTTTTTGTGCCAGACCTTGACTGGCATGGGTTGTGTCTATCTAGTGAACCTATTTTGATGACATGGGCCTCGTGGAGGGCGTATTGTTTGATTACACATTGTGTTATCTGGTACTGACGTATGTGTTCTCTTTTCCTTTTCAATTGAATTTTTCAATTGCGAGTACAGCTGTTGTCCTGTCGTGCCTGTTCCTTTCATTGTCCTCGTTTTTTGAAGCTGTTACACCCACCATATTATACTGAAATGGTATTTGGGAACACCAGAATACATGTACTACACGGCTTATAGCTACTGAGATATAATGAAGTTTGACTTAGCAGAAGCTAAGTTATAGTATTCAGTTTTCACAAAACGTTTTTGCAGTGGAGCTGTTAAGGGCGAGGTTCCTCAGGATCGTGTCCGTGTATGTCGACACAAACCTACCTAGACAGCTACCGCCATCTATAAGCAACGACGGGAAGCACACAACCAGTATGGTTTCCGCCGTCGCTCGTAGATGGCGGCAACCTTTCCAGCTATAATAGAAGAATGGATAGTTGGGCGCGTAGGTGGGAATTCATCGTAGGAAACAGCGCGGAAAACAGAAGATGACGAAGAAGAAGCACAGAGTGTATCGAGTACAGCTTTGCTGGTCTTCCTTCTTCACGGGAGTGGAAAGGTTGAACGTTTTTCAAACATTGTAAGCACTATTGGTTTCTTTGCACAGTGAATAAAGCGTGGCTTACATTATATAACATATCTACTGAATTGCCTATTTTTTGGTACGTTCATATATGTTATATTGATAAATGGTTTATTTCTTTTCCAGATCAAAGGGTGGATGGGCCTGGGGTCTCTCCATCCAAGTAAATAAACCTGCTGTTTCTACTTCTATCCTACACATTATTTATGCAGTGTTCTGACTTAACTGCATTTGCATGTACATACACAACGATCACATTGCAGGTATGAAGACTTCTCCGATTACAATATACAGCATGCCACAGATTTTACAGGCACAAAATGGCTAACCTAAGAGACTACATGACTCACTGTTTCATTCATTGTCTGTTGACCAGTAGTAGGAAGTAAATCGAAGCAGCGAAACATGTGCAATGAAACGCGAAGCATGTCGTACAATGCGGTGGGAAGGTTATCGAATTTGACAATGCTTAAGTTTGTCGAATTCTGCAATCTTTTTGACGTGTTGTGCGAAGTGCTGTGCGCTTCATTGTGGCAGCATTTTGCACCTTCAATTTACTTCTTACAATGGTCAACCGGCAGTGAATTAAACGGTGAACATTTTTACGGTGACCATTAAATTAGCGGTCAGCTGACCGGCACATAAACTGCCACCATGCCGTGATTTTAGCGGCAGTCAGTAAATCTCGTTTACGGTCTGTTCACTATTGCCCGTAAAATTAACGGTATCTTTTTTTACTGTGACCGTTTATTTCACTGGGAGATGACGGTCAGACAGTGAATTTGAATTTACGGTCTGCCGTATAAATGACGAGAAGTTGTTGGCAGCCAGATTTCCGGTCAACTGACCGTAATTTTGACGGTCCATTTTTTACAGTGCACCCTCGTGTGCATGATGCTCGTGTTTGAGCGTAGATTCCTTTATTCATACAAAGCCTGTCAAATCGCGAACGACTCTGGCTTGAGCCTTGTCGCTGTCGTTTGTTTCTGTTTGTCGTTCTAGTGGGACTCGGGCATAATTGAAATGTAAGCACCGTTTTCCGCTTTTTCGGGATATTTCCACGCTCGCCGCCGAGCGAGCGCGTGCGTGGCCGAGTGGTTACCGTGCTTGGCTGCCGCCCCGAGGGTTCCAGGTTCGATTACAGGGAGCGAACTCTTGTTTCATTTATTCTTTCAACTTGGTGTTCTCGTAAGTTCGAGAGCGCTGTCGTCTGATCGAGTTACGAATGTTCTATGCGCCGAACGTTCTACGCCGAATGTTCCAGAAACCCACGCGTGTACGAAAGTTGCTTCGCGTGGCGATCCGGAGTCAGTCTCGCCCCAGAGCTCGATCCTGTTATTACGTCGCCATCGACGCCTGCGATGCTAGCCTTCTCCTATTCTGCTTCGGGCACAAGTTCGCACCATTATATGTTTAGGTTTCTTCAGTTATCCATCGCCTCATCAATTGTCATTCGTGACAATATTTATTGTTGTTAAGTTAGACGCTCCGCGCGTATATGATACACGCCAAAACAGTTGTTTCGAATGTCGGCTGTTGTGGAGGGTAGTGGAAACCGGAGGGCTCACTCTTCCAATCCAGACCTCCAAGACTTCTCAAAATTATATTCAAAGAATGAGAGCTTACCATCCGGTGGCGACGCTCTCTAAA
Source organism: Ixodes ricinus (assembly GCA_037355805.1). Taxonomy (NCBI): domain Eukaryota; kingdom Metazoa; phylum Arthropoda; class Arachnida; order Ixodida; family Ixodidae; genus Ixodes; species Ixodes ricinus. Next base: position 13,649 of record JAZHYW010002684.1, read on the forward strand.
GTGCCTCCAATTAGGGATCTGAAACCGCCAGAACGTCGCGCTAGGCAAGGCTTCAAAATTAAACCGAATGAAAGAAAGAAGACAATTTTTCGCCATCAAATTTTATGTTAATGCTTCTAAAACACAACAGCTAGCAAGAACTTTGTGTGCTCTTGTTAGATAATTAGTAAGAAAAAAACTCGTGCGCCGACGTTTTATTTGTACTATTCCTCTAGAAACAAAACCCGACCATAAAAACATTTATGAAAAAAAAAAACTCGACCATCAAAGGGTTAAGAAAAAAAAAACTGGGCGTAATTACTGGGGTCATTACAAAGGATTTGTTTATGTTGCAAAAATTAGCAGACGTTTTGACCTCACCGAGAATTCGCGGATGCTCAAGAGTCTTGTAATTGCGTTAAACGCATTGGAAGCTTGTTCTAATGAATTTCACAATGAGCTGCCTTTAATGAATTGTACGCTTCAATACCGTTGTGCCTGATTTATGATAGCGTTTGTTTGTCGTAATTTGGCAAACATGGTGTGTTGCGAGCAGCAAAATTCTTTTGGCGACTCTACGTTGAGTCTGTTTCTGATTATCGCGGCTTTTAATATATAAAGGAGTTTGAAATTTGTAGCGATAATTACTGTTTTCGCCTTGCTCGCGCTCGTTTCTTTTTGTTTCTAATGGACCTGATGGTTCCGCCTTGCAAATTTGTGATAAATGACTTTAGAAGAAAGTTTCCTCATCCTTAATTGTCGCTAAATTGAACTTGTGTTTCTGTGCGTAGATGTTCGTCACTTTCAGTTGAGGTTCTACTTTTGTGCGGTTTAAAATCCAAATGCAATTTAACCGTTAAGTCAAGCTTTCTGGGTGTGTTGGATCACTATTTGCTGAAAAAGAAGTGTTCAATATTTGTAGCCGCATGTTCACACAAGAAGCTGCGATTGTGTAATAGAGATTCCGGGGGACAATTTCTTATACAAGTAGGGCAAATGACTTGAATAGTGGGTGTCAAATAACGAAAATTATTAAACTCGTTTAAACAATATCTTGCATTTCTTATATTCTATCATAAGAATCTTTTACTCCTAAAATTACATTCAGGTTCATAAGAGGTATATTTGAAATTTTTCCTACCACGTCAAAATGAGGAAAAAAATTCTGCTTTGTTTGTTGTTTGTTGCTTGTTATGTGCGTGAATGCTCTTTGCTTTTAATTAGCTTTAAGCGCGCATAATCCTGCACGTGTCTACTATTTGAGAGAAAAGCGAACGAACATTTTGAAAGTGCATCAATGTCTTCCTTTCGTTCTGACATGTCAACATTTGTTCTTGAGATGCGAATTATTTTTATTTAGATGTAGTGCACCACTAAGAAGGCGTATAGCTGTCTGTGTGGCACTGAAAATAGAAGCAAATGAATGAATGAATGACTTGGATTACATTATGCTTGGAATTCGTGATCCCGTTGTAACATAATTTACCCACTTCCTTAACTAAAAACAAAGTTATTTTGTGGTATATCTGCTATGCAGACATTGGAAAATACGCGTCATTCACCCTAAAACAAGTAGCCGTTATAACCGAAGTTTATGACTATGAAATTCTAACGTTGGAGCTTAACGAAAATTGTACAAGTATATTTATAATAATGTTTTTAAATATGTATGAGATGCATTATTCTTCGTCAGTACCCTTAAAAAGTAATTGGACGGAAAGACAATATAATTATATATTTTTTAATGATAAAATAGTTAAAGTTGTAATCTACGCCCAGAGATTTGTGTTGGTTTTATTTTGTTGCCATCTTTCCAAGATCAGTCTTTACTAAGGTTGGCACACGGTTTTGATGGCTGCACTTTCCCTTCTCTCTCAGGTAAACTACGGGGTGTTTGCCAATGATTGCGAATATTTCTTTTAAAAGGAACTTCAAATATTAAAAAAATAACGTTGTTGAAAGAGGCGGACGTTAGTTGTAAAAATTATCACCTCTGGTGATCATATATATTAACTATTTTAAAGGTATTTTCGAACATATATTTTCAGTCGGATTAGAATTAACGAGCACAAGTTGCGACACAATGCTACATAATGTGGGAACATGCTTATACTTGCAGCTGAACATAGCCTGACCTTTTGCATGGTACCTCGCTACCGAAGCTTTTAGTGCCTCATTATTTATCTCGAGGGTAATAAATGAATTAGAAGCGACTTGCACGTACCATAATTTACGAACCTGACCTGCAAAAAGGCAACATCTGCGCCGAGAGGTTGCGTTGCCAACCGTTCTCGCTGCACTCTAGCGAAGTGAAATATGGGCTCCAGACCCTACCAATGTGCATGGGTGCTTTGAAACACGTACAGGCAACAGAGGCGGCTCCGCTTTGTCAGTTTTAAATGAAAAAAATAATGCATTTAATATTTGTGTTACCTTGCAATATTTACACTAAACATATGGTGTTATTGAAGTGAAGGATGCTACAATGACTCTCTCGGCTTTTAATATACAGTATGTTAACACTGGCTCCGGCAGTGTAGTCAGGTTTAAATGTATCAATTCTTGTTTCTCGCGTTTTCTTTATTGCGATATTAGACTGACACAATAGTACGCCCGAACGTAAGCCATGTTTATCGATATTTGGTCACTTTAAATTTACATTTTATGGCTTTAAGCTATTTAAAAAGAAAGCTTTGGTAATGTCAAAATAATATTAGGATATGTGATTTTGTTTTCTATCTGTCTTTAAACTTTGTTCCTTATTTTCCTGTATATAATGTAAGTGTTTCATGTGTATGTGTGTGTGTGTTTCTATTTCGCCTGTGCCGTGGTGAACTGCTGGGAAGGCATGTTGCATATGGCGGGAATCAATAAATACAAATAAATTTAACACTAGTGCACGTGAGGCGTGTTCTGAATATGACACAGTCGGTGAAACAACATGCAGAAGAATTGTCAACGACGTCTTTTAACGTGAATTCCCATATCGTGCCCAGAGACTGGAACTTTAATTTATCACAAACTCGCTTTTACATGAACCGCATGTCGTTAAATCAGTGGTATAAAAGACGTCGTGCTTTTATCGTTTCTTTGTATACATTTGCGGCCAAAAGATAATTGCAAGTCAGCAGATGAAGAAGCTTAAACTTGGTAAAGGCATGCGGAAACTCATGTCAAGTCACTGAGCACATTCGATAAATACCAGCAAATTGTCAAATATATTAAAAATGAATCGATTTATTGACTGACTGATTGCTCATATATGTTTGCCTGGCTCAAAAACAGCCTTGACTACAATGGGACAGGTGCATTGAATGCAGTGTTGCAGGAGTTACCGAAAGGAAGTAATGGAATATGTTACTCGTTACTTGCAAATAACACTAACGCGTTAGCGTCCTTGTTAACTTCCAACTAAAACAAACGCGTTTTCGTTACCGATAAGAAAAGTAACGACAATTACTTTTGAGTTGCTCGTTAAATTATAAATTAAGACGTTTTACTGTTTTGACGTCTCAGGTATGCTTAAGAGCCATATTTCAAGAAATATTGTGTCCATAGAGAAACTGAACAAAATTAATGTATCTTTTTTTACGGTTTCACTTAGATGCTCACAAAAGAAAAAACGAAAATAAACACGCAAACACATTTAGAAACGCACGCAGTTTGGCATCTACTAACACTAAAAAATTGAAGTGTAACTATATTTATGTCTTAGGAAGAAAAAGTAACGATTAACGTTATTTTGCTACCCGTTACTTGAAATAAGTTCGAAATGAGTAACGTAAGGGTGTTTACTTGTTGTTGTTGTTTTGAAGAAGTAACAAGTACGTAACCGGTAAGGCCGTTACTTTTGTTGCCGCCAACACTGATTGACTATAATGCGACGGGGCATGTAGAAGCAAGTGCCCCGGTAGCGTGAATTGAATTTCGAGTATAAACATGAATGGTGTATACCAGTATAACTTATAAGGTATCAAGGAGAGGTCAGAAGATAAAATACATTTAAGGTTGGTGCCAAAGGCCGACAGTTTTAAAAAGAAACTAAAAGACAACTATGCGTTCAAGAAAGCGTGTTGCTGAACAAAGCTTCGAGCTAGGCTGTATTTTTTTTTATAACTCAGAAAGTGTTTAAATTGTTCCGAGAAGAAGGAGGAGAAGGATTGAGGTTGGGGTATATTTTTAAAGGTTTTTCTGAAGGAACATCTTAATGCTATGAGAAAAGGGAGGGAGAGGAGGAAACAAGGGCACGCGGGGCCGTCAGAACGCCGAGCTCTGATTTGAAGGATTAGTGGGTTGACCTCAATCTACCTGCTTTTTCTCCAGTGTACTCATCGAACGGGTTAGAACGTGGGGCGCCGGTGTCCGGCGTTTGGCTTTTCATTCAACCGCGCTCGAAGAGTCTTAATGAAAATAAGGACCCCTTTGTCTCCCACTGCACTCGTAGAACGCGTTAGAACGCGGAATGCCGGCGTTCTGCGTATATGGCTCGCCGCATGGTGACAGAGGCAGCTAGCTTTAGGTCTAGCCACTAATCATTCCAACCTGAGATCAACGTTTTTACATCCCCTGCGCTCTAGACTCGTTGCTCTGGGCAGGGGGCGCGACCTCGTCCTCCAGACGCGACCATGTTAGTGCTCACTGCACCATCTACGCGGCGCTATAAGTTCGATCTTGCACGTGCCATGTTCGAATACAAGCATATCTCAGCATCTGTAGATGCGCGATAACAAGAAGTCCAAATAAAAAAAAAATGCAGCTTGAGGTTACAGCGTCCCATTAAACGTTCCTTTAACTTTGATATTTCTATTGCTTTCTTGCATGCCTTTCGCGAGCACATATGTTTCACTCGACGAGGTAGAGGCTTCCATTTACGTGATAGCAAGCCGAAGCTTGCAAAAGCAAGATCCCCTGAACGATGCTCGCATGGACAGCATGAGCGCACGCGCTTGACTGACACACTGAAAGCTTGGAGCTCGCCCCTGTAGCCTCTGCTACGCTGGCACGTATAATGGAACGGAGTACGAGAAAAACTGTAGTGGGGAAGCGTAATGACGAACGTTCGAAACGCGAGCCAGAAATATTCCATTTGCTTCGCCTGGAACGCTGCTCAAAACTTGAGAGCGACGGGCCTCTCGTCTCCTTCTCTTTCTCAGATTCTCGGCACATTGATTCACACCGAGCCTCAGTTAGGGGATTTAAACTATGCTCATGGTGTGGCGCCTATTTCCAGCGCAAGTGACCGCCATTGTGAGACCGCATATCCCACCCTTTAAAGTGATAGTCCAACGAAATTCTAGCGCATATTTTATCGTTTAAATGTCAACTACGTTATGGACACACCAGAGAGAGACACCTATTTGTTGCTCGAAAATGCACCAAAACCCAATTTAATACAAATAAACCGAATGTCGTTACGTCAAAGTACCCATAAGAGTAGCGCCGCTCTGATGATGTACGGCTGCAAGCTGCGTGGGCGCGATTCCTGTTGAACTTGTCCGAACCCACTGATCTCTATGAAAATTCCTGGATTGCTCTTCCCCGCTCCGCGGATACGTGTCACCGAACAGCCTTCTTGAGGTACCGGAAGTCGATCTTTTGGAGCATGGCAGAGGCTGGGCGGCAGCGTGCTGAAACACGTTTCCTGCTCGTTCGCCGTCATTCGACAAACAAGAATTTTAAAACTTTATGAAAACGGTCATAGTTCCCTTCGAGAAACCGTGGAAAGTTTTTACAGCGAAGCTGTTTATGGCTAGTGTTTCGTGAATTTTTTACTGTGCCCAGTGGCTGAAAACTTTACGCTCGCACCGCCGCACGCGCCGCACGCGCGCGCCTTTCCCGTAAAAAAGATGTCGAAGTAAATAACCGAAATTAAACGTTGACGAGCGCTCGTGCAAGATGCCATTTGTTTTAGGATTTCGCTTTAGAACAGTTACTGCTGCAAACGCCGGCACGTGGATTGCGTGGAACACCATTCCCTACATTCTCCTTGATATTTGGGTCATTTATCACCAAGTCTACTCACTAGATTAATTATCAATAGGCACCATTTTCAAGATCAGTAAACTCTCAGGTAGATAATAAAGGTTTCCTCAAAGATTTGCCTCTGTGCGACAGGCGTCGGCCATGTCCACGCTCCCACCGCCCTCTCATTGTTGTCGTCCCATGCCGCTTGCCTGCCTAGACTCCTTTCCTTCCGCTCTCCGGTGATGGCGCTCCCGTCGCGCGTGTCTACATCCGCCGGGTGGCGCTCCGTCGCGCGTGTCTACATCCGCCGGGTGGCGCTCCCGTCGCGCGTGTCTTGTTTATTTCGGCTCCTTGGGGCGAGTGTGCGTCGTGTGCTAAACAGCCTCGCTGGTCATCCACCTTCACAGAGTGGAATGGCTCATGATTTTTTTTAGAAAAGCGCAGCACAGCAGGAAAAGGGCACAACTCGTCGATCTCAAGTCTCGCGGCGTCATCAAAGCATATGCACTGGAAGGCCTTTCTGATGCACCACTGCCTTCACACGCTTTTGAACCAATCAAGGATCGACGCCGTGAGGGTGACTTTGAAGAAGTGTCGCGCGTGAAGGTGTATGCCGCTGGAGCAGTGTTATACTTTACTCTGACGACTGCATTTGTAACTTGCGGCACCTGCGGGCGAGAAAAGAGTTTGATTCCATGCTGACGGACCAGAGAAGTGACAGCGCAGCCGTAGAGACATTTCTAGTAATCAATTCTGCAGAAGGAAACGGAAATCTATCTTTCTCAATCTCCCCATTTCCCAAACGCTGCCGACGCCACTGGTTCCACTGTTAAAAAAAAGGCAATGTGGTTTGTAACTTATACTCAACTGCGGTGCTCAATATCTGTTTCCATGTGAAGTAAATACTTTGGATCCATTCGAGTAGGTTTCGAACAGTCTTATAGCGCATAATAGCAAGCACTGATCAGTACAGCTTTCCGGAACCGCTGAACGATACAGAACTCCGTGATCGATATGTATGCGGCAAGGACGTCTCCGCGCGACACACCTTCCAAACTTTCCCGAAGGGTTAACACCTTCACACGGTGTCGATTCTTGATTGGTATCCAAGCGTGCGAAGGTAGAGACACAGCACTTCAGCGTGCCAAGGCACGTGCTTCGATGACGCCGCGAGACTTGCGTTCGACGGACTTGTGCGTTTTTCCTGCGGGGAGACGATCTCGTACAAATACCCAAGTGTTCTCAAGTGCTACTATATACTACCGTTTCCACAAGTTAAAAAAATATTATTCGGCGAATGACGGCGAACGAGCAGATAGCGTGTCTTCAGCACGTAACCGCTAAGCCTCTGCACCGCTCCAAAAGGTCGACTTCCTGTACCTCAAAGGTGGCCGATAGGGAACTTCTGGCGGCCGCATTCGCGCTACGGCGACCAAGCTGATATGCGCGATCCAACAAATTGCCATAGAGATCAGTGCCCGAACCGGATTTCCCTTCTTTCCCGTGCCTATTCAACTCATGCGGGGAGCGGAGAGCGGACAACCTGAACGATCATGCTGTAACGTGTTGACGTCACCAAGTGGCGAACCTCACAACTACGCCAGCTTCCCTGTAGCCCTGACCGTGAAGGTAAACATGACGTCATGAACGCGCTAGAGGCGACGGATCTCCCGAGGCCTATCGAGCTCTCCGCTGTCTACTCTTCGAGCTCTCGCTGGAATCGGCCATTTGCAACGGAGAATATAGCCATCTGTTCAAAATACAAACGTGCGATTGTGATTAGCAGATTTCGTCGATCATATTCAGATCATTTCCGAACGTGAGAAGTGTATTTAACTTTTTATTTTAGTATCTTTTTAACGCTGGTGCACACACTTACAACTGCTTACGACCGAGTGAATTCAGAACACTTGTGATAACTTATGGTTAAAAAACACACTGGCACTCTGGCGCCATCCAGGAGGTGGCCTTAGAACTGCATTTCACGAGAACGAAGATTTTACAGTATTTACGAGATTAAATGTACGTACTTTTTGTGAGAGCTGGTCGTTCATAACATTCTCAAACTTTTTTCACGCGAGCAGTAAACAAATGATGCGCGAAAAAAAAGGAAATTGGCGGCAATCGCAAGTGTAATTCCACGGCTAACCGAAAAAATAGCGCCACTGCTCACTTGCTTTAGTTTCAATCAATATGCTCTCTTGTGTTAGGAGATTACAAGAGGCTCTAGTGCACTCGGTCGTAATCAGTCGCAACTGGGGCGAACGAGCCTTTAGTCGACATCAAACAAACTCATAGAAAGTACACGGTTTCGCGCACGTCCTCACTCACTTAATAACGGCTTTAGAGCATTGAATTTTTTTTTCTAGTTTCTTTTTACTCATTTTTGCAACCGTTTTTACAAGGGACACTGTGATAATCCCTTTTCTCAATCGCCACCACAACTTTCTACGACATCTTTCTTTTGTTTATTTTAGGTTCTACTCCCATATCTACAAAGAGATAGACATATTTGTTTTCGCTTTAGTTGTAAACTGGTAAGAAAATATTCCTGGAATAGTCAGAAAATACAAAATAATATATATATTTAGAATATTTTTTTTAAATATTTGCAAGGAATGTTGTTAAACAATAATTTAAATTTAGATTTTGTTTATGCTCGTATGCCCCGCTTTGTGTTCGTCAGTATTATATTTGTTTATGCTTTCAATATAAAAGGGATGTCTTTTTCCAGGTTCTCATATGCTGAATTTTCACTGTGATAGTTGATACTATTTAATTTCGCTATAATGGTTGATTTTATTTCTAATCACTGTTTTCTTTAACTTTTGTACGAGTATTGTTGTCGAGATGCACGAAGTGCGCGAAAGTGCATACGACTATGTACAGAAATGTCCAGAAAACAGTCAATATTTATTCCTTCGGGGTGCCATTCTCATTTTGTGAATCGTACAAACCTGGAAGTTCCAGGTGCTTTGTGAGTGTTAAACGACTCAAAATAATCCTACACCTCCAAGCCGAGACAAGAGTGGTCATCGTTTCTGCATTACGTACGGACAGTACCTCTCTTTGAGAGTATGGCGAAAGAGAAACTACGTTACTCTTCTTCGCAGAAACGCGTTGCTCTCCACATCTTTAAAAGCACGCGTGACATGCCGTTCTGACTCGTGAATCATTGTAACTTTTTTGACAAAACCTAAATATGAACATATGATCTGTATCTGAGATACAAAGAGAATGGAGAGTGTTTATAGTTGCCTTTGAATTTCTAAGCAAGGTACCCTGCGTCGTAAATCTCGGGCATCTGTATTTAATTAACTTTCTGCTTCTTCTGTGGGCACGGACAAAAAGACAATGACATATAAGCCAGAGACGTGCACGTAGGCAGCGACTCGCAAGAATCGCAGCTTGCATTTACTTGGCGAATCTTTATCTTTTACTCTTGTAATTCTTGTCGCCTAAGTTCATGTTTATCCACTTTTATATTTTATGTAGGTATATTTTGTACCATATTACAATGTGCTCCATCGTTAAAACACTTAAGTTACTTGAGATTTGTGAGGAACCCATAGAAACAATATCTCTGGTTAGCCACTGAATATTGCTCGGTAGTTTAATATGTTCATTGCTGCAACGTTCGAAGGTACATTCCGTATTTCCCGGACTATAGTCCGCACTTGGGTCTGCACGTAACATTCAAGGCACCCTTTGGCAAATGATTGCTTTATTAAATCACAAAAAAGCTTGTATCTTGCATAAATCACAATTATCATAATCTGACCTTCACATACTTTGTCATGCCTCGTCATACTGAACGATATGAAAAAGACAAATTTTCGTATAGTCCACACGTGTAGGTCGTCCGCAGCATGGAAATGTTTATCTTCTAAACATTTGTAGTCCTCGGCTTAGAGTTTGGAAACTACGGCGTCTAAAAATTTAAAAGACGCAACAATCAACGATTCACAAGATACCCAAAAAAGAGGAACGCTAAACTTTCCAAGCTCACCGTGCAACCACATGGTAAACCCTCCAACAGCGAAACCTTACTGCATAATAGAACGTTTTAGGGAACCGTCTTTTTGCACATCCGATAGCTAGGTACGATGGTCCCTCCTGTACGCACTGCGCATGTCAGAGGAGTCTTCTGCGGTAGCACATGCGCAGTTCGTACCGGAGGGCCAATCGTACCATATTGGGCTGTGCAAAACGGTTCCCTAAAACTCCTAATGTCATAACTACATTACGAACCTGTCACAAACCACAAAAAGTGTTTTTGAAAAATTTGGTAAATTCGAAAGACAATCGATATGGTCCGATAAAGCCACAACTATACTCCGTTTTACCTCGAGTCCGACTGCCGACGCAATCTACCATCCGATGCAACGATGTCAATTGCAGCGAAAAAATTCTTTCTTCATGGCGCTCGTCCTTTTGGCGGGGTGTGCTATCACACGCTAAACCAATCACGCCATAAAATAAAGCAAATTATCATGGCGCACTCACTGCCCGTGATTCATTTAGTCCGTGATAGAAATCGCACAAATTGATAAGCGCCGTGACGATGCACTTTTGATGCTGCTTGATTGGATAGTTTAGCGTCGGCTATGGCAGGACGTGAGGTGAAAAGGAATATATGTTCTCCGGTTAGTTTTTTTTCGTTGGACATTTGATGGCATCGTTGATCTCCACTAAGGGACTGGGTGGCGCATCGATCATACAGGTATGAAGCCACCGGAAGTAAGCGGCTTGTACCGGAAGTGAGTGCTTGGACAGGCTTTTTTCACTCTTCCGGGTTGTGGTTTAAACAGCATCTGGGGCGCTGTATCTTTTCTAGTCATCTCAAGAGAGACTGCTAGTTTGCGCATTAACAGAGCATGCATATCCGAGAAGTCTCCTGGGAAGCCATTCGTTGTGAACATTTGGAGATCCTAGTAGTTTACCAAGTGTGGATATGTACCACGTTAAGATGATCTTATTCTCGGGATTGAATTCAGAACGTGGTTATTAGAAGCCACTCAAAGACACAAGATAGCATTTACCAAAACATGGACTGAACGCACTGGGAAGCCCAGCAGACGCTCGACTTTTGGGACGCGCATCGAAATTCCGGTGGCTTCACTTGCGCCCGGTTCAGAAAGCAGCAATGCGCCGTCCAGCTCCCTACACTAGAGAAAAGTGGATGCCATCGCTGCAGTGCTGAACCCTGCACTAGCAAAGCCAGAACCATATAATTATAATAGTAAGAATGCACTTATTTTTAAAATCCCCAAAACTACCAATGATTATCACTGATGTTCTATCGTTTGCCAGCATTTAACTTTCTATGAAACGAAATAAGATGGGCATGAATTGTAGCCAATGTAAGGATGATTCACAAAGTCAGCATATGACTATGTGCAATACGATAGTAAGCAAAGATACATTTTTAGAGCGCTGTGGGACGTCGGAGTCCCAGGAAGCCATTTTATATGTCTAAGTCATCATTGCCACAAACCACACACAGCTATACATAGTGTAAGAGCAATATCGATCCATGAATATGAACATTACTAACACACACAGCTGAATATGAAGCACGTGGTGAGCTCTTGATCTGGTCCCGGAGGATCAAGCGGTGGGGACGCGGTAATCCCTTGGTGGCGACAGATCGTTAATGCGCTTGAGTGCTCGCTCGCGCAAACCCCCCCCTCCCCCCCCCCTTCGCTCCCCTCCTCAGTGAAGCATGTGGGTAGAAAAAAACATGGAGAAGAATTGAAATCTTGGAGATATAAAGTAAGCAAACACACAACCCTTTTTTTTTTAGAGCACAGTAGCATGGTTTAGACCCTGGAAACCACTTTGTGTGTCTAAGTTTGCACTGGCATGTACGAAGCACACACAGCTATACACCGTGAACGAACAATATCGATCCATGGAAATTAAACTTGCTAACGCACACAGCTGAATATGAAGCATAGGGGTAGAGGAGAAGACGGAAATTAATTAAAATCTTGAAGATATGGATACATAGCCTCAGCAGGGGAATACTCGAGTGCCAAAGGTTGTATCTCACGAAGGGTTCATTTCATTTATTCTACATATGAGTGCTAACCGGCGAACTTCGCGCAACGTGAGAAGGAAACTGCGCCTCGGTCGCATCGATGAATGTTGTTTCCTGCGTGTTCTTGGCCTGCGACGAATGTATGGCGTTCTGTATTTCCTTGGTCACAAATGAGGCTTTTGATGCTAATTTCAGTGTGGAAGTACGTTTCGCTAACTATAAAGGAACGTGAAACCGCTCATTTAAGCTGGTGAAAGACGATTCATTTATCACACTTTTGCGCGAGACGGTGTGAGGTCCTCGCGTGAAAACCTGTTCTACCTGAAATAGACTCGTCATGGCCGAAGACTATGCAAGAACACCTGACGACGTCTACTAAACACTTTACGAACCTTGCATATCCACTAGTGTTTGATTTGCGTTTGAGTTGAGAACTAGTTTTTGTCACTGACTTGTCATCTCACTTTTCAATGTTGGCGGTAACACGTTACTAGTAATGGCGTCACCGGTAATGCGTGACTTATTTCGAGTAGAGTGTGACGTAGTTACGTTACTCGTCACATCTTCTTCCCAAGACTTGAAGAAAATAACACATCAATTTTTCCGTGTTTTTTGTCACCAAGTTTTATTAATTCTCACGTTTTTCGCGTTTTGCTTGGCGTTTTTTCTTGCGAGTATTCAGGTGGAACCATAAAAAGTATAAAATAATTATGTTAAGTTAGAACACGAATAAAATGCTTTTTGGAAATGTCCCTTATGCATTCCTGCAAAGTCAAAGCAGTAAAACGTTTCGAATTCACGGATAAAAGTAACACAGAAGTCACATCTGTTACTTATCGGTAACAATATTTATAACGCGTTCCTTTTATTTTGTTCGCGGTCACGCGTTTTTTGTTTTATTCACCAATAACGAACAACATGTTTCGTTATTTTTTACCGTGACGCTGACAACACTGCTTTTCGCTAATCAATTACCTCTGCTCTTTATGATATACCTCAGTGAGATGGAAAAAAAGTTTCAAGCAGTGCAACCTAGGTTTTGACCGGACTTACAAGGAGAAAGGACATAAAGTAAATCAAGTATGGCCATGGTTAATGTATGCAGACGGCATTATACTCGTATGAGAAAGTCGTGAGACAATACAGGAACTGATTAGGACTTGCAGCAGGGAAGTGGACAGTTTTGGTCTAAAATTTGTATTTATTTATTTATTTATTTGCATATCTACATCGCCTGAAGAGGCATTATAGTAGGGAGGGGCACATGCACAAAATCTGTACACTAAAACACAAGGTGAAACACAAATATTCAAGAAGTAATACACAACGGTAATTAAAAGCAACATTGAATCTTTTGAAAAAAAAACAGCTCTGGCAATGGCGTCTCAACATTGTCACTTGGCAGGTTATTCCAATCTCCAATGGACCGCGGGACAAAAAGAGCATTTGAAAACATCAGTGTTGCTGTGAAATGAACACATTTTCTTGAATTACATTTTCTTTCAGATACATAGGCGGGCTCAAAAATATACTTGGACCTACTCATTGCGCTATTGTTGTAAAACACCTTATGTAACCTTTTGAGAGGGAACAATTTCAGCCGTTGACTCAGAGGCATCCAATTTATAGACGACTTAAGTTCAGTTATGCTTGCTCTGAAGTCAAAATTACTCGTAACAAAGCTCGCAGCACGATTCTGTAAATATTTTTTCAATTTGACCTATAATGTTCTGACTGAACGGATCCCATATCTCACTGGCGTGGTCGTGGACAGATCGCACATGAGAAACACATATTATCTCCTTCAAAGATGTGGGAGCCATCCTAAAATTACGTTTAATAAATCCTAGTGACCGGCTTGCTTTCGCTGTAATATAGTCAAGCATGTTTATTCCATCTTAAATCACACGAAAAAATAACACCCAAATATTTAGCCTCCGATGCCACTTCAAGTGAAACACCACGGATACTGTAAAATGAAGGAATAAAGTTAGTTTTTCTAGTGAATCTAACGCTAATACATTTAGATATCCTTAGAGGCATTCGCCATTTGATACACCACTTATAAATTTTATCTAAATCACTTTGAAGAGCAAATACTTCAGCGTCACAGGTCACATTACTGTACAAAATTCAATCGTCTGCATTAAATGGAATATGTGAAGAGTCGCCTTCAACTATATCATTAATATATATATATATATATATATAGTGTAGATATATATTAAATAAACGAGGGCAAGTACTCTCCTGTGGGACTCCGGGTGTTATTTCTATATAAGGGGACTGTAAACCGCTAAATTCACACGGACTGTTTTCTTGAACTTAGTTAATCGCCAATCCAATTAAACATTTCCAAATCTATGTTTAGTTGTAAGCTTGTTCATAGAGAGCATAAGGAACCATGTCGAAGGCCTTTTTAGTCAAAATATACAGTCAACTTGTCGGCCCGTATCAAACCACTGTAAAATATCGTGATAGAACTCGAGCAACCGTGTGGTACAAGAAAATCCTGTACGAAAACCGTGTTGAGACGGGATAAAGAAATTTATAAGAATAAGGTGTTTCATTAGGTTAGTGTAAATAATGTGCTCCATAGTTTTGCAGCACACACTTGTCAGTGAGTAGGGCCTGCAGTTTTGTACCAGATTTTTCGGGCCAGCACTTGTGGATGGGGAAGGGACAAGTCGGATATAATAGTTCTCAACAACGAGAAGGGGGAACCCCTGGAGGTATAGGAAACAGTGACAGAACATGTAGAAAAGTACAAATATCTGGGAGTATGGTTAAGTAAGGGAAGCAAGTATCTGAAAGAGCATAAAGATATTGTTATATAGAAGAGGCAACGAGATTCAACTGATTATTAAACGCAGGGCACTCTGCAACTATTATAGATATGTAGTCGTTAGGGGTGTATGGAAGCGAGTCATGGTGTCAGGACAGTCGTTGGGGAATGCGGTTTTGTGTATGAGGTCAGAAATCCAGGCACGTTTGGAGATACAGCAAAGGAGTGTGGGTAGGTTGGCATTGGGGGCAAGTCAGGACACACCAAATGAGAGAGTACAGGAGGATATGGGTTGGGCATCTTTCGAGAGTAGAGAAGCAATCAGTAAAATAAAATTTGAACAAAGACTATGCTGAAATTGAGGATAAATGGTGGGCATCGAAAGTGTACAAGTATCTATATATGAAAAGTCTAAACAAAAAGTGGAGAAACCGGTCACGCAAGCTGAGATCTACATATATTCAACGAGATGGGGCCGATCAAAGCATATCAGTAGAAAAGGGAGTAAAGGAAACAGAGAGGAAATTGTGGGAAGAGAAAATGCAGAGGCAATCAGCTTTAGCAATATGAAGGGCGCGAAAACAAGAAATATAAAAGGAACAGTTGTTTGATAATTAATTAGGTAGCTCATTACTGTTGGAAGCTAGAGACGTGGGTGTTTAGAACGAAAACTTATAGGGCTGAATTCCAGGAAATTGACACTCTGCATGAAACCGCGAAAGGGAAACTATAGAAGATGTAATTTTAATGTGCACGGGGCTTCGTCCCACCCTGTTGGGGGATGACTACGGATTTGGAGGGGGCACTGGGATTTGCAGACATAGATGAACGAATGGATATAGTGAAATAACTGCGGTGCCATATTGAAAAACCAGCATAAGCTGGTCCCAGCTTCAAGCTGGGTTATTACGCCAGCATTCCCAGTTTGGCATGCTGGTGATGCTGGTTGATCTGGTCATACTGGTCATGCTGGTTGATCTGGTTATACTGGTCATGCTTGTTGATCTGGTCCCAGCTTCAAGCTGGGTTATTGCCCCAGCATGCGCAGCTTGGCATGCTGGTCGTGCTGGTTGAACTGGTAATGCTGGTTGACTTAACCACTAGTTTAATCCGTTGAAGAAAATACACAAGATAAACACGCCATTCTCATCCAACACGGCTTACAATTTAATATTTTTGTACTTACGGCCTGCTCACATGAGCTCAGATGCTACACATCCTCGGCACTGTCACAGTACAAACCGACGAAAAGACAGTGAATCTCGGCGCAAAACAATGTTATTAAAACTAGATAACTTATCGATAAACACGAAAAATACTAGACATACGCCAAGAACAGGCAATAGCCATGGAAAATACCACACGGATGAGAGAAGCGAACCTGGGTCCCGCCAATGATGGGGGCGAAGCGGCCTCTTTCGTGGTCGGCAGGGGCAAGGAAATCCGTGTTGATTGGATGGCTTCGGCGATACTCTTTCGCACCACCGTCATTCATGAGCACACACACATGTTCGAATACATGAAGCGACGCCGCAGTCGCGACGTCCGACCTTTTCCCGCGCTCAACGGGCTGCCGGTCGCTGTCTCCTCAAACCC
The DNA here is from genome assembly GCA_037355805.1 of Ixodes ricinus. Lineage (NCBI taxonomy): Eukaryota > Metazoa > Arthropoda > Arachnida > Ixodida > Ixodidae > Ixodes > Ixodes ricinus. Next base: position 30,016 of record JAZHYW010002684.1, read on the forward strand.
ACTTTGCTCGCACCGCGGTTCAAATAGTCCCCGTACAGTGCCCACTGCCGTCCGGGAGAGCAAGGGAAGTATTGCGCGGCCCGTGGCCTTGCATGTCACACATTGCCGTCCCTTCGAAATGTACCTTTTGTTGAAACATCGGTCTGAGAGTAAATGGATCTAGTACACACTCTCTCTCTTCCTTCTGGCCGAGCGGAGAGGGAAGATGGTTGCTTTATGTCGACTCGGGGCAGAAGATAACACACGATGGGGACAAAGGAGAGTTTGGGGGAGCCGTATCTATGTCACATCGGCTCAATGGGCAAGCATGATGTAGTTGACGTTTTGGGTGTCGAACGGCTGGAGAGGCCTTGCGCGCGCCTGAAGCGCCCGGTCACACGCCAGAAACGAGAGGACAAAGCACAGGATATGGCCTCGTCCCAGCCCAAGCCAACTTTGGCACGCACGCCCGCAACAAGGCCAGTTCGACCAGCTCTAGCTGACCTTGGCATGTGCGCTCCCAGAAAGACTAGCTTAATTAGCTTAACCAGCTTGTCTCCCAGCTTGACCACACTGACAACATTGGCTCCATGGAAGACCAGTTGGACAAGTTAGGACCAGACTGGCTCCCAGCTACACCAAAATGAACCTGAAACCAGATTCTAGTTAGACCATGCTGGTTTTTACTTAAATCAGACTGACCAGCTCAAATTCCAGCGTGCCCAGCTAAAACCAGCTCGGTTGCTAGTTAAACCAGTTTAATTACCACATTGACGAGTTTGACCAGCTTAATTACCCCCTGACCAGTAAGATTTTCTTGCTGGTTTTTTCAATAGGGTAACTAAGAGAAGATTGGACGATTGGTGGAAAAGATCAAGGGAAAGGGTAAAAATACAGATAAAAATAAGCAATGGAAACATTTTGAACGGAGGGGGAGGGTTGTGTTAGAACAAAATTTATACAAATTAAGAAAAGAACGTGATGACGAAATGTTGGCTAGGTGGCGCAAGCTGCCAACCTTTACAAAGGGCAGAGCCATTACCATCCATCCATTCATTCATTACTGGCCTGCAAAAGGTATATGGCCGATATTTAGTATAGAATGAGTTTAGTAGTGAAAACAAAATTTGTATTAAATTACAGCGCTAGAAATGAGCGTAAAAACTGAAAGACATTCAAAGAATGCGGGGTGTACCATCTAAGGAAATTTTGAGTTATCTTGAGACGCGCTGAAAACTTATCGAGTTTTGTAGAGTTGGGGCATGTCAAGCACTTACCCTATCATTCTAAGAAACGTGTTTGCATAACAAATGTTTCTTAGATGATGAGTATAATAAGCCTTTGTTATGTTCCACGCGGCTCGCGTTCTAGGCGCACATACTTCAGGGATTTTGTTTTTTAGTTACAATGTTGGGAATGTATTTATCAGCTGGACATTTATTCGTCCCAAATACTTTCGCGGTTAACATTTAGCTGCTAAAAATAAAGATTCGCACGAATAGAGACAACTGCGCATTTTTATCACTGAAGCTAGATTTGATTCACAATCCAATGATTTTCTTTATATTTCGTTACTGCATCCGGTGCGCCCTGAGCGTGACCGTCTCTTTTCTAATTCGAAATTCTTATTACAAACATTGTATCTTTTAATCAGTCAAAGAAACTGAAGTTTCGAGCTAACGGATCAGAAAGCTTTATCACCTCTGCGACCGAAGTACTAACACCGACTACTATATTTGTATGCGATTGAGTAAAAAAGACCAAGAAATTAGGGCACCTTTTTGCGAAGAAAGAAACGTGCGGTCTGCAGACTTAATCTCGCGATTGGTGTGTGTTTAATTTGTTAAAGCCTTTGCAGCTCGGTGCGCCTATATATTGACGTAACTTGGCCTCCTTTTTAAAATCCAATATATTGCAGTCTAGGAACGAGTGCCATTTGCCGATTCTCAAACAGTCCAAGAACTACAAAAGACGATGATGAGGCCCAATGCTATCACAAGATAACCGTCGAGCCCACGTTCGAGTCCACGGCGACGGTCTGTCAATGACAGTTTCAATTTCCGGTTGTCGAGGGCGAGGAGTCATTGCCGCTCCTCAGCGTTAGTGGAAGCGGTGGACTCGCAATATGGATTTCCTGTGTCAACGTTATGTCGGCTTCCAGATCGGTCTAAGCACGCAGGTATGAGATGGAGAGCTGTTGCTGAGAGCGCACCGTTGTAATCTTGCTCGTTATCACATTTCTTTGTGGCCTGACGACAGGGGCTGAAACACTTCGATCATAGCAAGACGGTAAATTAAATGCTGGGGCGGACGGAGGGCTGGACCGAAAAATATGAAGTGTTGCTCTTTCTTATTTTTTTGTTTGTTTTAGTACTGATATATTTAATGGAAAAAGTAAATAATTGTGCTTCTAAGAAACACTCCTACATTCGACGCTTTCTTTAGTACTTATAATTTGTACAGTATCCGCGTTTCGGTTGTCTTGCCCTTAAATACAAAGACCGCGACAATCGGGCCATTAGTCTCACCTACCTCAGGGTTCACCCATTTGGGTTGTAGGGGGCGCTAGTACTACTGTATAATTTGGTTATTAAATTGCAATAGACTTGATAATCTTCTCTAGTTTATTTTTGAACGGGTGGAACTACTACTACGGACAGAAAACCAATGTAGTGTACGTTTCGATTAAAAATAATCCAACGACCAAAACCTTGAATTTGCCAGATAATAATGTAAAACGTGTGATTGCTCTTCTGCTCCAAGAGAATGTTGTATTCCACGGAACCTGCTTTTAAGTGAACACGACTGGTCTTGTATCAATAAAGCCAACATTATTTTTGTTTGTCAACTGATTTCGATAATTTCCCGTCTGGTATTTTTTTAAAAAAGCGGAAAAGGAGGTGGCACACGAGTACAGGACGGTTCATTGGACTGAATGGTTACACGGAATTTCAGGTCTAGATTCCAATCCCGGGGGTCATGACCGGTATCCCACTGGTTTTCCTTCCAAAAAGGCACCACACACACACACACACACAAAAAAAGGTTTTGGTTGCACGTCAAAAGATTGCCAGGTCGTAAGCACAAAACCGCAGAGCTTCCGTTTAAAGCGCCAGGTGTCCTTTGTTAGTTTGGTATCGTAAACTTCAACATTTCTATTCACCAAATTCAACAATGTAGAATCAAAACAATGAAGAAATTGAAGTAGTAGGTGCCGAACGTATATTTACCTTTAGGATATGGCACTCTTTCGAGACTACTAAACTAACCGAAAAGGGACCATGCAGATAATAAAACGAGAAGGGGGGGGGAGTGAAGAATAAAAAGAGGGAGGCGGTTGAAAATCGATTCCTGAAGTTCTGAAAGAGCAGATAAACCAAAAGCTTCAATGAAAATAAGACACATATGGACGTCGTTCTATACATTGAGGCCGTGATCGATGGTTTGGACCAATGTAATACTCGTTCACGCTCTTTCTCGTATATATAAAAAATGAACAAGTCACGCACAAGGACTCGAGAGGTTCCGCAAAACGACAGTGTATCGTGATAAAATTATGAAGCAAAAACATTTGAACGAATGTCGCAAGTTTGGGAAATCCTTGAGATATTGAAACGGCTCAGTTGAAACTTGGAAACAACTCACGCTTCGCCAAGCGGCAATCTTCCGGAGCGACCTTTTTATGATTTCTGTAAAGTCTTGGCCTCCGTCCTCGGCCAACATTGATAATGCGCCTCACAGCCCCAGGCGAATGAAAAGTTCTATACTCCACCTCACCCTACGATGGACTAGGGCCCAAAGGCTGGCGTGCGGAGCGCTGAATCAGAAAAGCTTGCATCCGCACTGCGAAAAAGTGCGCGACAGAAATTCCGATACGCAGACGAGAAAGTGCACTAATCTAACGCATACGGTTCTCTGTTATGATAGCGCGCAATTTTATACTGTTGAAATAAAGGTACATGGTATTTCATTTCATAAACGTTATTGCCATATTTCCTAAACCTGTCAACCGTTTGGAGAAGTTGGGTGGCGCGCCGGCAACACTGAGAAAAGTCGTTTCGCCTAAGCCGTAACAATCCAATCGAATACAACTTCCTTCTACGTAAAACGTACCCCGACCCGCATCTCCATTCCGCACGTGGTCGGTAGATACACCACTGTGTCAAACACTCTATCCGACTCATCTTCATTTGTTAATGGCCACTGGTTTTGATCCCGGGTTCTCTTCGCCCCATCGCTTCTAGACGGTATTTAATCCCTTCAGTAGTCTTCACTAGTAGCAAGCAGACGGAGCCGCCGCGAGCGCTCGATACGCAGACGGAAAACTCGCCTCCGCTTGAATCGTCTTAGTGCACTAATACGTAAGACGGATCAAATATACCACGTGGTTTCTAACAGGCTCGTGATTGGTCCTGGCGGCCTGCACCACTGGGCTTCAGTCCATCATATGATCAGACGGAGTAGTCTATCAGGAGGCGCCCGGTGACCCTCGAGCAATCGTTGAGTTTTACTTGTACTTGTCCTGTGTTTCGACTAGGTTTTCTATCGGAGCTCTTTCAGTGACCGTGAGCTTGGTATAATGAGGCACGGGGAGTTCCCGAGAAACGAGAACCCTGTTTTTTGGTTCGGGTAAATAAACTAAGCATCGCAGAAAGCTCCAATTTTGTGAGAATGTGACGCTATCGGTCCGGATAAAACGCGACAGTTTGAAAACATGACGTCCCCTAAATCAAAACATAAATGAGAAACACGAAGTTTTTATTAGTTTTACGATAGCGTGTAACCCAATCCCAAACATTTATAATCGGACTGTCCTGGAGCTCACATCTTTTTCTTCCAGTAGAAAGTTTTCAAAAAAATTTTATTGGATTTTGTTATAAATTAAGACTCCGGAGCCGACGAGACAATATGGAGACGTGTAGCGGTTTCAGAACACAGCAGTCTTCTTCTTTATTTTTCACGCGGCTCCTTCTGTCGCGAGGACCCACTCCGTAAATATGAAAGATCTCGCGACGTCGACTAGTATATAACATTCCTTTCCCCTAACATTGAAAGCGCTGTACCGGCTTCCGCACGCGAGTGGAGCGTCGTTGGGGTGCACTTTCACAGACTTCACTCGAGGTCTCCGGTGGTTGTTGTGGGCTGCAATCACCATGAACCTTCGACTTGGTTGATGGGCCTGGTGACGACCGTGGAGGAGCCGGCATGACCTCGTTGTTGTCTGGCGGCCGTTTACGTAGTTGGTCCGCATGGCGTGTTATCACTTTGGACGGAGTTTCGACGGTTGCCATGCGTGCTCCCGCTGTCGCCGTGACTTTTCCAGGAATCCACTTGTTTCCTGTCCCATAGTTTCTGGCGTACACCGGGTCCCCAGGTTGGATCGTCCAGTCTGTGTCTTGTGCAGATGCTGTGGAGTGTGATGGGAAACATGTGTCAAGTCGCGAGCGAATTTGATATCCTAGCAGCAGTTCAGATGGTGACTTTCGCGAGCTTGATGGTGTCCGTCTATAATTAAAAAGAAGCCTTGCCAGGCTGGTTGTAATGTCGTCGTTTTGTATTTTCTTCAACCCATCTTTTATAGTTCTTACCGCGCGTTCCGCCAGACCATTTGACTGTGGGTGAAATGGTGCGGTCCTGATGTGCGTTATGTCGTTTTTCGACGTGAACTTTAAGAACTCGGCACTGGTGAAAGGTGTACCATTATCCGAGACCAAAGTGCGGGGTATCCCGAAGTGGCTGAACACATCTCGCAAACACGACACAGTATTTGCGCTTGTGGCCTGTTTCATAGGAACGGCCTCGATCCACTTACTGTGTGCGTCGACCACTACCAAGATACATTTTTCTCTAAAAGGGCCTAGAAAATCAACATGTACTCTGGACCAGTTTTCGTGTGTTTCGGGCCAGTTAACTGGTGCCTTTGACGCTGGCATGGGCAACATTTTGACACAGGCGTCACACGTCGCTGACGTGTGCTCTATTTCCTTGTCCAGTCCAGGCCACCAAAATTGAGATCTTGCTATCGCTTTCATAGCCGACGCTCCCTGATGACTCTCGTGAAGGAGTTGTAGGAGGCGCTCCCTAGCCTCCCTAGGCACAATGACGCGGTGGCCCCAGTATACCAGGTCGTGTGCCACCGACAGTTCTAGTTTCCTTCCGTAAAACGGTTGAAGGTTCGAGTCTAGGCTCTTCTCACATTTGGGCCATCCATTTATGATGTAGTTCTTGACCTGCGCTAACACTGAGTCTGTAGCTGTCATTTGTTTCAACTCCCTGGTTGTCACGACACCCTCCTCTAACTGCTCCATAGCAAGCACATATTCGGGAAGCTCACCTTCAGCACCTGTTTCCGTTCCTGCTGTTGCTACTGCCGGTAGCGGTAGCCTGCTCAGGGCATCCGCATTCAGCATTTCTTGGCCAGGCTTGTATTGTAGCTTGTAGCGGTAGCTTCTCAAAAGCAGCGCCCATCGTTGAATTTGGGTTGAACAGATTTACACCTTTCTTTCCTTTTAAGAGTAACAAAACTAACAGTTTGATGTGGGACACTTTGAGTAACCTTGGGAAAATTCGCCCGAGATTAGGCGCCTCCTTGTGGGTTGCAGTTGCGTTTTGATTCTCAGACTGCTATCATTTATGCAACAAGGCTACCGCGCTTTTAAGGGAAATCGGCCATAAAATTGTACGACCCGAACCTTCGCGCTGGGAATGCTCTACCGATATGTCAACCAGACGTTTACATTATATTTTTTTGCACTACCCTGGGAAGAACCAGAGAGATTTACTGCTCGTACCTGCCTGTCTTATTGCACACTACTCTGGCATAGCTTATTGTCTAATAAAGAAGCAAGATATTGGACACATTATGAATGAATGGGAGAGTCACCAGATAAAACAGTTATTTCAAGATTTTACAATTTCTCGATATCTTTATTACGTTCATACTTACTCGTGTCACTATATTTAGGGTATTACTAAGAACACTGATGGTAACTCTTTGTCGTACAAATAGCTACGCCTTTTTACTCTTCAGACAAGAAGAAAGACTGCATGATTTTTTTTTGTTTTAATCTGTTTCGTGTTCTTAAAGGAGATGTCCACTTTCCATAGCACAGCAATATCGTGACTGAATGTGCTAACTGTCGAGATTTAAATATTCATTTGATGCGTGTCTCTGTGTGTGTTTTTTTTTCTATTTTCAGCATCAAGGTTGCCGACAACGACAGCCAGCGGAAAACACGTGAAGGAGAGATGCGGGGAGCAACAGCCTGTTCAAGCGTGAAGCGATAACTGGCGCCATCTTTCGGTCAAACAGAGAAACAGAAGAAAACTATAATGGCGTTAAATATATAAAAAAAAACTCAATGTGTTCTTCTATAGTTATTGACGCCCCAGAAAAAAGTAGGGCGCGGCTTATGGTGTTCACGCTCCTTGCGTCGCGATTAGTTCTTCGGGGTTCTTATCGGCGACTGCTGCTATATCATTGGCTACACAATCACACGGAGATGATTAGTACTTCCAAATTTAACAAACGCGGGGCGCGTTTGTTAAATTTCGGTGATTTTAATTATAACATAAATGAGAAGTAATAAATTTCTTTGGTGGGTTGTTTTAACTAGGATGCTGATCCGATCGATTCCAGCGGATTTATTATGCAGATAGATCTCTGTACCTCCTTGCGTGAACTTTACGCACGAATAAAATGTTGTCCTACTTCCCCTTGAACTCGCAGAATAATTGAGGATGCTGAATGATGGAACAGCGGAAAGACAGCAATTTGAGGTGATCGCGAGCGCAGAATGGAACAGTGATGTAGCATTCGTCTCTTTAAAATCTACTCAAATTTAATGGCGCGCCGCAGCATTGCTTCTCTTTCCTCTCAATAAATCGTCTCATAAAAAGTGAGGTGGTTTTCTACCCGTCGTGCAATTTGGGCTGCTAGTGGTTGTTTTAGGCCGATTTCGAAACACTTAATATTGAGAATATCTGAAATGAACGTTTACACACCGTAACGTGTTTGTGTGTACTCGGTAATAAATATAAAACCTTTTCCTTTCAATAAAAATACCTCGGAAATGCCACCAGTCCTGCTCGTCATTTTAAGTGCGTGGTGTCAAATTTGTTTTTTCGCAAAACGGTTCTCATATTTTTAGGCAATTTGCGTTACAGCTCGTTGAATACTTCTATAAAGATTTGTTTGAAATTACGTGTCAAGTTCGTATTTTAAATGGAGAGTTTGGGATGGGCACCAGAATGAAAATGCAAACACGACCTGGAAATGGCACTGCCGCTCTGACATTTAACCATTCCCGCACACTAAGTGTGGGTAATTGCTCAAGAAAGCTAATTTCATCTAGTGGCCTAAATATTCGGAGGATTCGCAGACAATTTCAGGAGCCTTTTTTTTTTAAGGAAACCTCATAGCTTTAAAGACGCTATAACCTGTTTTTTGTTTACAAGTTTTCCGTTCTCTAAATTGGGCCTATTAAGATCGTTCGAGTCATGGGAGAGATCCGCATCCTGTAAAGACAAGGTTCGAGTTTCTTTCCACGCATAATCGACTATCGCAATTTTCTCGCCGTCGCAACCCTGTGTCGCAATTACGAATCGCCTCCCTTTTCCCCCAAGCGCGTTCCAGAAGCAAGCCATTTCCCCGGAAACTTAAATGTGTTTCGCACGCCCGCCTTCGTAATTTCGAAATGTGTCCCGGTTTCGGGCAATTTTGGAAGAGCCAGCTTCCTACGACTCTCTATCTCTCTTTCTCTCTTTCTCTCTCGATCTTTCACTTTCTAGAGTTTGCATTTCGGCCCATCCTTCAGCCTCTTTTGCCTTCTCGCCTCTTCGGTAGTTATATCCGATGAGGCAGCGTTCTCTATTGGTGCGCTTTTTTTTTCTTTCCTCCGTTCTTATCTCCCGTGTGCATCTAAAACTTCACACCTTCAAAAAAAAAAAAAGAAAACAGACACGAGAAAATAAAAAAGAACACTGTGTTTATCTAAGAAAAAATGAAAAATAGGTACAGCGCATTTTTCGTTCATTATGACCCGTTTGTCAGTAAGTACGAAATGCTTTCATTTCAGGCTGAGGGGGAGGGGGGGGCTGTCGAAACATAAGTAAAATATAGTGCACACATATCGCGTACCACGTGATGGATGTTGTTCCGAATGTTCAGTTTTGAAGGCCCGTTTATTTGGAGTGCCGTCTCAAACTGGTACGTTTAGCGAGTCCAAAAAAGTGGTGCTTCCGTTTCCGCTTGATCGCGTCATGGAAGTTGCAACTCCGCGATGCTATAGCGACACTCGCGTTCGCTCGCAACTATTACCGGGAATTGTACGGCCATCCGTCGGGATTGCGACATCTGACATCATGACTCTCCGGTGTTTGCGACGGCATTTTTTAAAACTTCGGGACGACTTTCGTAGCCTGGGCAGTATATAGGACGCTAAACATGCCAATCAGGCACGCGTTCCAGGCACCGGCGTTTAAGTGGTGTGAACAATAAAAACTCGCTGGTTTAGATTATTTGATGCGCGGCTCTATCCGATAACGTCCAGAATGATGTGTCACTATTCATAGAAAACAAATTGTGTTCTTTTAGCGAATATTTGACCGTTACTTTTGAGCTCATTTCAGGTGCAGTTTAAAACAAAGGCACACGTTTGTGCCAGAGATTACCTTAAAACAATAAATGGTTATTTTTCGATGAAATTTTTACCACACCCAATCGCTTTAAAGGAATATTGGAAGGAAAACAGATTTTATTTTTTTAAAGATGAGACACGCAATTATTTAAAATAATTTCCCGTAAAAAATAATTTTCTCGCGCAATATTTACGTTGTTGCACGCAACTTAGGTGGAGGATACAGCCCGCTCTAAGCCCCGTCCACAGATCTCTGACCCCGCCCATTACTACTGGACAGGCTTGGCTACTCGACGAACAGGCGAACAAGCGTAGCGTCTCCATTTCCGCGTTATCTGGCGCTTCCTCAGTTCCTGGAAGTCGAACACCGCCTGCTATACTCCGTTTCACCTTATGTTGTACCGCAGTGAAGGCTAGAAGCGCGAGCTCATAGCATTGGCAGCTGCCCTTGATGCAAGAGAGCTTGTGCCGCCAAGCTGTGCCCTCGAGCAAGGAGCTCGCGCTTGTAGCCTTTCCTACGGTACATCATAAGGTGAAATGGAGTATAGTCGAGCCAGCAGACGAGCGGCAGCCTCCTTCATCGTCTGCTATTTCACCGCCGTCTATCATCGTCTGCGATGCCGTGAGACGTGGACACGAGACTGCGCCTCGGCGTCCGTTTTCGCCTTCCTCCGTCTGCTATTCATTCGCCGTCTAAAAACGTCTGCAACGCTCAGAAGACGCGACCATAAAAGTGGCGTTCTATCGTTCAATCATGCACGAGCCACGGTCCGATACAAGCGACTGTCAGCGTCTATCGATATGCCTAATAAGCTGAATGGCATAATGCAGGCTTAAATAGCACAGAAGCAGCAGACAAAATAGAAGTAGCTGCAGTCAGCTTTCTCGAGCATTGCGGCAGCTGTTTCAATTGGCTGTGAATTGTTTTTTGACATGGCATCCGCGAGCAAGGTGAATGAGCGTCATAACACAAAATACACCTATTGCTAAATTATCCAAGCATCAAGGAGAATGCAGGGATTGGTGTTCCACGCGCCACACACGCACGCTTCCCTGCATAAAAGATTCGAAGTAAATAACCAAAATAAAGCGTTGACGAGCGCACGTGCTAGATGCATTTTGTTTTAGGCATTTGCTTTAAAAAAGTTACTACTGCTGAGGCCAGCACGTGCGGCGCGTGGAACACCAATCCCAGCATTCTCCTTGATGCTTGAATAATTTAGCAATAGGGATATTAAAACTCGAGGGCAAAATATTAGCTTTGGTAGGCCAGCTGCACCGCAAAACATGAAAGCTCGCCTTTCGAGGCGCAATGACGGGAACATACCTAGACAAACATGATGCGAGCCCAACGCCCGATTGCCACCAACCAATGTCTCGCATATTGTTACCTGGTATCTTCTCGATGTTGAAACCATGCATGGTCTCAATCAGGACGGTTACACAATTCACAAAGCAGTGGGGCCGCTTTTAGGGGAACCCACATTGTGTTCAGCATCAACACGGGCAAAGAGAGAAATCAAGCCAGATCGATGAAAATTGTTGATCTGGGACACTAGCGTAGGCCAGTCCCGCTACGAGAACAGACATTCACACAGTGCTTCCGAAGGCGCGTACTTGTGGCAGTTGTTTGTTGCAAAGTACGTCGGTTGCGAAGATCTTCCTCTAAACACCTCTCTGAACTCAAAACCACTCGCACTCGTGAAAACTGACGAGCTCTACGAGCTTCGCTCGTTCAGCACTCCACCGCCGCCGGCAGCCGTGTTTGTTAACGCTTCAAACCAAAGCGGGAGAAGCAATCTCAGAATAGATTTGAAAACAATGATGACTCTATCTTGAATATTTGCTTTTTAAACATAACAAAAACAGTCGATTGAAATACTATGACGGCACGGAGATGCAAATTCACAACCAACCTTTCTCACGTCAATCCTCTCTCCAGCCAATGAGAGATGTAAGCACCTTCTAAGCACGGAGAGGGGCTTAACGTGCTACGACCTCCACGTTTTGCATTTAAATTGCATCTAACGGCGTAAATATCGCGAAATATTTTTTACTGGAAAAGTATTTTAAAAGCTACCTGTCCCATTTATGATCTTTTAAGAACAAATTTTTTCCTTCCAGTGTCCCATTAAAAATGTTCGTTTTAATGCTTTATTGCTTTTAAAGACGTGGGCTAATCAAAGGCTGCAGTCAAACGAGCAACCTTCAACACAAGCGAGTTGGCTTTATTTTAACATGCATCGAAAATGCTTCGAATTTTTAAATTGAGGTTTGTTAAGCATTTGTTTAGCAAAACACGCCCAAAATTCACAAGTCAATACAATCATTCCAGTACATATTAGTTAACAAAAAAGACACAAGTTGACAACTTTAGATATCACTGCTCTAAATGTCTGAGAGAAGGGAAGCAAAATCATTGCGGCTTTCAGCAGCAGAAACGTTTGCTGGAAGTTTGTAGCACCCCTGCTCTGTATTAAAAAGGTGTATATAAAAAATCCTTAGAAATCTTTTAATCTTCCACGTATGTGGTATGCTTGCCACAGGTCGTACGCGAAACTTTTTTTTTGTTTAATTAGACAGGGTGTTTGATTTAGAATCGAATAGATGTTTTTCTTCTTTTTTCCTTTTTTAAAGGGGGTGAGAAATAATCGAATGCTGTCTTCATCATGGATTTTATCAGGCTCGGCGGTCATAAGATGATGAGATAATTATAAGGGCATGTTACCTTTTGTTTTTAAAATATTTATTGATAACTTTTGCGTTTTTCCTCCCGACTTTAAAGTTGCACGCCAAACAAGCTCCGCAAGCCCTGCTCACAATGACGCCTATGAGTGACGTTGTCTTTTCAGTTACGTCGTTATTTCTGTGGTCGGCGGACCCGCCAAGGACACTCTGCTCAGGTAGTGACGACATGACTGAAACGAGCGCGTCTCTCTTCGAAGAGCCATTGTGGACAGGGCTTGAGGCACTCTTTTGGAGCTCTATCATTAGATCGGCCGAAAAAAACGCGGAAATCGATCGATTGATATCTTCAAAGCCATTACCCTTTAGCAAACTTTTATTGGTATGACTTCTGATAATAACAACCATGAATACGGCAATCCAACATGACCCCTGAAACCAAGAATTAAAACATTGATGAAGATATTTTAGTTCATTAGCCAAATCATCATGACGTTTATACCCTTACCTAATGTCCGCCGAGCTTGATGCATGCATGGTGAAAAGGGCACTCGTCTAACCAGCTATCACCACTCTTTTTGTATCTGTTCAAATGAAACTCGAACACACTGTATACTGTTGCTCACATACTCTACTGTTATTTAGGAACTCATAAAATCAGCAAGGAGCACCGCATATTCAATACGGCTCTCGTACGTGAGTGTACGTGAGTTTTTACACATGTTTGGAAATATATTGTATATTTCGTAAACAAGACATAAGCTAGCTTAACAAGAAAATAAAAATGTTCGTATGGCACTAATGACTTTGGCCTTTGCGATGGAACGGCAATGTCGAAACATTTTGTCATGTTTGAACCAAATGTATCTGTTCCGCTTGAAAACTTTGTTCGTGTTCATCTATTTTCAAAACCTATTTCTCTGTACCTCAATGCTCGTTTTCTACAAAACTCGCGCCGGACTTTTTAATCTAACATTTTTATATACTTCCAGTATGTTCCTCTTTTTTATACAATGTTAAATCAAACACGGAGTTCGCATTTTCAACGAATGTACCGCTGCCTAATTTACTAAGCGAGGAATCGTGTTTCTTTTCTTCTTAATGAGGAAGTTACTAAAAATGTTTTCTTTTTGGACTCACACAGAAACACATTTGCTCCGGGTTTGTTCCTGTGTCCAATGCTGTACTATTGAATGTCGCAGAGTTTACAAATATTTAGCTTGTGTGCGACGCGAGTCTGTGCATAATATAAATTATTTCAAAATAGACTAATGCGATACTTCAAATATTCTTTCTAAGAGCGATTCGTTTCCCAGGAAATAATATGAGAGTAACCTCACATATGTTCGCTTAATGTGCAGTAACTGTTATATATGTTGTGGTGACAGAAAATCGCAAGAATCTTAGAAAAACATGCACATTTCTTGGTTAGATGACCGTAAAGTTAAAGCATTGTGTTTTGGTGTGCCTTATGTTTTCAATGAAAAATAAAGCATATATAGTGTACTTTGTAAACGGCGCCAATTCGGAGCGATTTTTGTCAACATATGTCCATTTTCTCAGTGCTTTTTATGAAGAGCGAAAAAGGGGTTGATTACTAAAGTAACTAATTTGAAGAAATATTCACGGCATATATTTTCTTTTGCATTATCCAGAAGTCACTTAGTAGTTTCCTGTACTAGGAGCTATATAATTATTATATCATTAAAGTGCCAATGAAACAAAGTTGAACGTTAGCGCGTTGGTCTTCAATATCATATTACGGAGAGACTACAAAAAAGGACGTATGACGTGGCAATAAATTCGACTAAAACAGTGTAGCCTTAGATGTCTCCTTGATGATGCTCTCGAGTCTCATTCCCGACAAAAACACCCAAGGTATATTTTTCGTCCGTCCTTTACTAAACATATAGATTTATTTCGAATGGACGCAGCAAGCACGGAAGCATACATAATTTATCTACTCCCCATGTTCAGCGATCGCCTTCGCAGTTCAATAGTTCTAAAAATAGACAGTGCCAACTATGCTATGTTGGTGGCTGGGTTTGTGTCTCTAAGCCACAGTGGGTTCATTGTAATATGTTTGATGCGACAGCATTCGTTAGCTACTTCACCCGGTTTTCACGATACGATATCTGGCCTCGAATGCCCCGTGCGTAGGCGCGGCGCACGTATGCGCCGCGCGGCGGTGCTGCGCGTCCGTATTCTCAGGACGTCCGCATCCGCAGTACGTCCGCACGCGAAGGACGTTCGGATGCGCAGGACGTCCGCCTGCGCACTACATCCGCATGCGCAGGCGGCGCGCGTATGCGGACGTCGTCATCGACATCGTCCTAGAGGTTGTCTTTGAGGTCGTCCTAGAGGCCGTCCTTGAGATCACCCCAGAGGTCGTTCAAGACGTCGAGTACAACGTCCTTTAGGACGTTGTTCTGGACGTCGTCCTTGAGGTCGCCTTAGAAATCGTCCTTGAAGTCGCAATAAAGATCATCCTAGAGGTCGTCCTAAAAGTCGTCCTAGTGGTCGTCCTTGAGATCACCCTTGAGGTCGCCCTAGAGGTTGTCCTACAGGTCGTTTTAGACATCGTCTTTGCTGACATCCTCCAGGACGTCGTCCTCGGCGTCGTTCCAGCAAGTAGATAAACCCGTGCGTTCATACACGGAGCGGCAGTACGCACACACGTACGGTAGAGGTTCAACTGTCGGTAGTGTGCTGCGACAAACTGAAGCAGACAGAAACCAGTCGAAAAATGCCTTCCGGTAATGCATTTCTATGGAAAAACGGGAGGGCATTTTCTCCTTGCGCTCAATTATAAGAGCAAATACTCTGAATAATTCGTACGTTCTATAGAAGCTTGGAACATTTCTCAGTCTGGCAGACAGAAATAATGGGTCAGTTACGACGTTTTCTTCTCAAATTAATTGCACTCAAAACGGTGCAAAAACGGCTTCGTACGTGCATTTATGTACACTGTAGGACGCTGTTAGCGCGAACACGACGTCGGCGCGTTTCAGCAAGAGCGAAGGAACATCTGGAAAACTAAGAAAGGCGGCAAGAACTACGCAGTAACACTGGATCAGTAACTCCCTGTGCATGTACGATCGAAATAAATGGAAGGCCACGTAACATATAGTCCGATTTTCAATAAGTACTTTTTATTCTTTCTGCTCTGTGCGAATATGCTTGTTCTACGTTCAAAACATCCCCCGCACGCTTGGAATCTTTGATAACAAGTGCCCGATAAAGGCTGCCCGGCAGAGGAAATATTAGAACCTTTCATAGCCAACGTACTATATTCTTTATGTTTTGAATGTTTTTACCGCTCGTAAAGATGCAAGACAGGGTCATTTTTATATAGTGACAAGACTGGCATATTAGCAATATATAACCATCACCGGTATGCTGGCGAACCTTGAACACACTCTATATTCTTTTCGATTGTTATTTTGCTTAGAATCGTACCTTGTTTTTACACACCTGCTGGGGAACAGAGGTATGGCCCTGAAATATAGCGAAGTTAAACATCGTTCACTGATGAAGAAAGATGCGCTAACTAAAACAATTTCACTTTTATAATGTTAATAAATGTACATACTATTCGGTACGACCTAAATACCAAAAGTGTTCCATGTTATTTTCCGGCGAAGAGACAAAATGCGAGCGCGTTTTCCCATTGGACTGCACAGGAGCACCGCAAAAGTAGACTGGTTGCTGTCTGCTTCAATATGCCTCCCGCAAGTCGCGTAGACACTAGCGCCAGTTGAACCCCTAGCGTACATTATATTGGGTATAACTGGTACACTGGTTTGTACTACCCATGTACAAGTCCTAACGAGTCCCTTTAAGCAGCGCTTCCGGTCAACGCAGGAGGCCTGTTGATATCAGTCTCACTGTTCATTATTTCCAGCTGCAAAATAGGCAGGCCTGATGCTTCGACTCAAAACCAACAAAAGAATCGTCAACTTTTTTAATCTATTCTTTATTTTTGAAATACTCTATGTCCTCGCTTTTTTTTTGTAGGAGATTTGCGACGACGTGATATTGTGCCAGGAAGTCGGTAATCGCAAGAACACGTTTTGGTATTTATAAGGATGCGATTTCATAACCCGCATCCTTTCAAACAAAACAAAACAAAATAAAAAAAAGTTCAGCCTTTCCATTTTCGGGAAGAAGGAAGACCAGCGGAGCTCTACTCGATACACTGCCGCAACGCGGACGCGCCCGTTTCTCGCCTCTTCTCGTCCGACACGCCGCCGATCGTGGATACGTCTCCGGCGACCCAGAGTCGGTCGCACACGGCGCACGTGACGCCAAACGGGTAATGTACTGCACGAACTCCTCCGGAACATCGCCGTCGCGCCCGGGAACTGTTCAGCCGGCGTGGAGTGCAGTCGTCGCCGGGCCTCGCGCTTGCGCTTGGCCTCCATGGCACGATCGTCGTCCGTGTCCGTGGCGTTGGCCTGCCGGCGCCCTTTACATCGCTGGTTCTGTTCTCGGCGGCGGCTTTCCAGGCGAGCGATGTGCTCTTCTTTGGCAAGGAAATCTGAAGCGCTCGACGCAGTGAAGTCGAGGCGACAGCGGCTTTGACGGCGGCTTTGCGGCGGTTACGCAGACTCAGTTCTCGCTGCGGCGTACGTCACCGCCCTTCCGTAGCCTGTCTCTTCCACGAAAGGGCGCGCAGCCGACCCGTCCTAAGTCCAAACCGAAACTGATAAGAGCGTAGGAAACAGCGCGCAAAACAGACGAGGACGAAGAAACACACGTGATGAGCGCTGCGCTCGTTACGTGTGCTTCTTCTTTGTCGTCGTCTGTTTTTCGCGCTGTTTCCTACGATGAATTTCCACCAACGCGCCGCCCAACCATCTATTCTTTTATGATACCTAAAGTCAGGATCACGCGACTTTAATGATACCTGGAAAGGTTGGCGCCATCTACGAGCGACGGCGGCAACCATACTGGTTGTGTGCTTGCCGCCGTCGCTTATAAATGGCGGTAGCTGTCCAGAGGCGTTTATTGTCGACAAGTGTTTTGTACCGGACACGATCCTCGGGAACCCAGCCCTTAACAGCTCCGCTGTAAAAAATACGGCTCTTTTTATAGCTGGAGGCGAAACTCCGAAGGGAGTGCGTGGTTCGCTTATAGAACAATATCAACATGCCTATAATACGATGCAGTTTTTATGCACGTCAGTAACGACCACGTGAAGGTGGGTGGACAAAGCTCTATTTAGTATGCATATAGCATTTTACTAGATAGGAAACTTAGGATTTTCTATGTATCTTTTTCATCTGATTCCGGAGTCAGTCAAACAAATTTTCCGCAAATAACCCTACCTTATACGTTTAAGTTCTTCATATATGTGATCACTGTAACCTTAGTGGGGTACTCAGGGAGCTCGTATAAGAAAATCGGGAATATTAGTACTAGGCCTTACAAGACATACTGAATATGTATTCATTATTTATTATTCCTCATTGAATCGACCAAGAAATGTTGGTGAATGAAAAAAGAACATTTACATGTCTATTGTTTATTGATCAGTGTACCTTATTATTCAATGACGCAGAAATGACTCGAGCATCTTTTATCTGAAAATGTTTTCTAAGACTGATAATGAACACTTCACTTCAAAAGAACGAGTCGCATAAAATAGCCATAATTGCAGAACAGCCGCAGACCTAACACAATCTTTAAAAAACACACACACACAAAACCGAAATAACAAACTTTTCGCCACCAAAGTGTAATATACACCTTGTATACCTTTGCTTTGTTTTTTGCCACACGAATAAAAAAAAACATGCTCGGTCCGCCTTAATTACGTTGTCGCGATACGTACGCCTCGTACTCTGTCCACAAAGAGCTGGTTCTTTGCCCAAGAACGGTGACCACACCCTTGTGACTAAATCATTAGTAGCTACGTGGAGTGCTGCCGCTAATGGCTTCGTTTTCCTCCTGTGTCCTAACGTAATAAGTAGCGAAGAGCCGCATCATTTGTCGACGTCGAGTTACGGCTTCCACCGCATCCACTTTACGCACAGTCACGTTATCTTTCAGCAGGAGCACTTAGTGCAAAGAGTTCGTCCCAATCTGGATGCTCCTCTCTTTACGCTATTTTACAGCTATAGACTCGTTCATGTTTTCATCCCTGTCTTTTTAGAGGTCGACCACCACAATTTGCGACGTGATCGATCAAAAGCGCCGCAGTGGTCGGCCTGCCACGATTAGCTGAATGGTAACTATGACGTCAGCGAAGGATTCGTCATCGACAGTAGTAAGAGTAATGTAAGAACCCTGGTTTTGATGGTGTTGGCAGTGTTGGCTTCAGTAGCACAGTGATTTCAGGCTTCCACTATCCTAATTACAAACACCATTGAACTTGTTGTTCGCAAGAGTAATGACGCCAGGGAAGGGAACCACAGGACGGCGCCACCAAAACACCTCGCCGCCAATACTTGCTGACACCTTAGTAAACGCACGTCGTGGATTATGATGTTCGGGCTTCTCGCTTTGCGAGTTGTACTTGCGTGGACATTTTTATGAGCTAATGCCGCAATTTCTTTGCCTGTGGAGTGATGATGAGATTCTCGGACCTCGACACGACACGCGTTTATTAAGCTTTCCAAAACTAGAGCAGTGTTTTTTGTTTGTTTTTTGTTATTTGAGGGGATTAGTTCATCATGTGTATCTTAAGTTTTTTTTTTATATTCGAATCTTAGTTATTAGACGTGGCGGTAGTATAAAGGCCGGTTCAGACACTTGCGTTTGAGTGCGTTTGACTGCGTTGCGTCGAGAACCGAAAGCGAGTCACCGGCACATCTGTGCTTCGTATGAAACGTGGAATCCAATTCAAGGAATCTTCTTGGCACGCGATATAAGCAGCAGGAATGTCCTGGTTTCTCGCTGCCGCAACGCAGTCAAACGCAACTGTCTGAACCAGGCTTAACGGTTTGACCTGTTTAACTCTCTTCAGCATAGACAAACAGATATCGTGAGATCCTTGTAATGAGTTCGATAGAAGGAGGGCATGGGGGCTGGTTTACCCACTTACAACCCCGCCATACAGTTTACCTATAATAAATTGAGTTTATGTGGTTGTGAGAAACAATGGCAAGAATGACAACTGCATGGCTATAGGAGTTAAGGATTAGACCCAGTCGGCGTTATACCGTATAAACGGTAAATTGTTTGCTGGAGTTCATTTTACTTAATAGAGAGTTTTAGTAGATCGTGTTTTCAGGCCACGCTAATCGTAGCGGGAGCTCGCGCTGCTACTTCGATGCATGCTCTGGAAGCGCGCGCTCGTAGCGGAAGCGGGGCCTTTGAAAACGATCTACTAAAACTCCCTACTGTTAACCGTGAACAGGTGGCATGTAATACAATCAAGACAACCCCAGACAACACCCGACATCCTCAGGACGTCCTCAAAAGGTACAAACGTCCTCACGGTTTTCAAGACGTCCTCAGGACATCCTGAGAACGTCAGTCGCTGGATCATCCTAGAAACGTCCTTCCGAGGACTTATTGAGGACGAAGGATACAAAGTTAGAGGTAAATATACGTCCTCAATTTGATTGCGTTATTAAAAAAATAAATTATTGAAATGGTAGTAGTATACACAGTTCATGTTTACTGCTAACCTAAATTTTACATACAAATTATTACATGTAGTTGTGTAAGTTTAGGACATCTTTTAACTATAGTTTTGATCAAACAATTCTTTATTAAAACCAGGACGCACTACAATTATTATTAGTTTTGTATTTGCGCAGTATTTTGGAATTCAGTTCCATTGGCAACATTCAATCTAGGTGGCACAAGCTACCGCCTACTACAAGGCGTACCGTTATTGCAATTATCCACCCATCCGAGAGACCCAAGCAAGCTAAGCCAAGCCAGGACAGAAACAGAAATAGCCTCGAGGTTGATGATGGCTTGATAATGTGGATGCTTGGGCTAGTTGGTAATTCATGCTTGGATGGAACAGCGCAGATACAGTCACAATCACAGGCACACAAGAAGGAAAGACTCGCAGCGCTGACTAACAACTCAGTGATATATTTCTTCTTCCTCAAATCGTCATCTTCTTCTCCTTCGCCGTTTTATTTATTCTGGTGTTTAAATATTTTAAATATTTAAACACCAGAAACCAAATAGCCAATAAACATTAATAAATAAATAATAAATAAATAAATAAATAACAATTAAAAAACTATTTTTTAATTTAAAAATAATTTTTTAAGTTTAATTTTTTAATTGTAATTTATTTAAAAAATATTTCTAAATTTTATTTTTGAATTTTTTTGTTTTTTGTTTTCTTTATATTTAGTTGTCATTTATTTATTTATTTATTATTTACTTTTTAATGTTTATTGGCTATTTGGTTTCTGGTGTTTAAAAATTTAAAATGTTCTCATTAACGGCGAAGGAGAAGAAGATGACGATTTGAGGAAGAAGAAATATATCACTGAGTTAGCGCTGCGAATCTGTATATCCGCGCTGTTCCATCCAAATTGATGATGGCAGCAATGCAAGGCAGTGACAAAGGTTAGTGTTTTTTATATGTAGTACTTCTTCGAAATGGCGGAAAGCAGTGAACGGCAATTTCGGAGGGAAAGATGCCGGCACGTAAACGAATGCTTCGAGCCTATCAACTGTGCGAAAATAGACTCGGTAGCAAGGGCATCTTCCTCGCACGAACCGCAACCGCCACAACCATCCTCGGCGGTGTGTTTTTTTCGTGAGTTCGATAAAGATGTGTGTGTGCCGTACCAACGTTTTCTGCTGTGACTGTCATCAAAAATCAATGTTTCAGGGGCAGTGAAAGCAAATGTTGGTGTGCAAACAAATCTGACGTGGAGACCATCATCAAAGTGTGGCTGCGCCACGCTGGAGAGAAACTGAAAAAGCTGCAGTCAAAAGCCGGAGATGTTCGACATGATGGTAAGTTTCTCACATTACCTGTTTTTATTATGAATGCTTATGGAATTGATTTTTTTCTAGATCCTGCTGACTATTCGGACTAGTGCTGGCCAAGATGCGAAGTCAGACTGCATGTCTGGTGCAGACATTGAAAAAAGTCATGTATAACATTTGCTCTCCAATAAAGTATTTCTTGAACAGTTACCTTTGTTTGCAATAATGAATGGCATGATCATGCTCATTGTTACAGGCTAAGAACATAGGGCAAGGAAAGACACAGAGGAGAAAGCAGACGGGATGCTGGAGGGGAGAGGTTTTCTTCTCTCCTCTTCAGCATTCCGTCAGCTTTCTTCCCTCTTTCCCTTGCCCTATGTTCTTCCTCTCACTGACTAGTATCTAGAATTAGTGTGTGAATTTCACTTTAAAATAGTACACAACAATGAATTTCTTTCTGCAGGCATGTTCAGGTTCAAAATCCAGTTGGAGAAAACCTAGAAACAATAAAAAATGAAAGCATCCTAAAGGCCCGTTCACACTCTTGCAACCGAGTACGACCGAGAGAGACAAGACCGGTTTTTAAGCCTCTTACGACGTCTTAGAACCAGCTCCGCAGCAGCGCATCCGGTCCTAAGACTTCGCAAGAGGCTTAAAACCGGTCTGGTCTCTCTCGGTCTTACTCGGTTGCATATGTGTGAACGGCGCTTAACAGCTCAGTGAACAGCTGCACCTGCAGTGCATTGTCCTAAAAATGTACTAGAAAAATCCTTGGCTGCCCTCCTGAGGACGTTCTGAGGATGTCCTGAGGCCGGACAATAGGACGTTTTTAGGATGCTTCCAGGATCATTTGAGGACATCCTCAGGACATCATAATGTCCTCAAAAGGTTGTCCTGAGGACATCCTGGGGATGTCCAAGTGTTGTCTGGGACACTTGTGGACAGCGACTCGCGACTTACGGATTGCGTACAACGAGTTTAAATTGAATTGATTTCAGCTAGTTTCCGGTTTGCAAGCTCAGGCACGTTTCTTTGTTATCTAATTATCTAGGTTTGCATTGCTTTTAAATTTGAGCACTTGTAGGCGCTTCTTTATACCTCACTACGCTGTCTGAAACAAGGGCAACACTACTGTGCACGCTCATCAATAGGGTTGTCTTTTGCGATATAAAGTACGTAGACCACTCAGTCGAACGTGGATGGGCGAAGTAGAAGTCGACTCACTGGCGTCGTTCCGGCGAAATGGAAATAGATAAGCACAACGCTACTCTCGCACTCAGCCTCCTGGAAACACTTTTGAGTTGCAAATGACATCCTTCCTTTTCGGGAATCTTTAGCTCAGTTAATCGACTCAAAGACCTAAGCAAGCAAAGATCACAGCGAAGAGAACGACGGTTTTAGGCTTAAATGATTGGAGTCGCTTTACACCAGGGTTGACCGGCTGAGTAGTGAGCAAAATATTTCGCCGATTTGTTTGTACTCAAATAATTATGAACAATATTTAATGGCCAGACATAAAGCAGGCATTTCCCCAAACATGTGCAGGATGAAATAATAAAACTTTATATTTCTTTTGTGTATTTAGGAATAGTCAGTGAAACTGCCACGGTCGCCCCGACGCCAATATGTATAGCGGAAGAAAGCGATGCGCGAAGATAAACTTAATATAATATATTGCGAGCGGATTTGTGTATCTCAGTACAGGTTGAGGTTAACGACGCAGGAACGGCAGAAGCGGTCTACAAGTTTTATTGCGGCACGTGGTTTTTACAAGAAACGTAGACTAGGCTCTATGACTGATTTAAGAAAATTAATACTAAACGAAGACTATACGGCTGTGAACAGTTTTGCTCATTGTGTAAAAATATGAGCGATTTTGTAATATTTATTTTGTATCTGAAATTTAGAGCCAATGATGCTGAAGACGGGGAGCGTGGGTTTACATCTTGAAGAAAAACTGTATGTTGTAATTGGGGCTCAATGGACGCTTTTCGAGATTCAGCCTGGCCCCTTCGATAACTTTCATCACCTGAATGTATATCATCTGTACATGCTACTGGCGGCCTAGGTAGGCACCGATGTGGATCCTGAACATTCCAGATGTTAGTCAGCTGTCAGTGCGACGAGACTTGAAAGCTTCTACACCCCACTCATTTGTGGGTGTGATGTGCATTCTTGGAATGGTCACCTTCCGTACGGCCCGAAGAGCTCATGACAATTACATCTCGTGACTTTTATAGAACGTTTTAACCAGTTAAGCGCCACGTACAAAGTTATAGTTTTTCGTCACCATCGAAACGAAAACAAATATAGAAATACCTTTGCAACCAAGAACACCGTCACTTTCATAGGTCTGCTCTTGACAGCTCTAGATTCTTGATTTTAACCACCCTTAGCATACAACATTTAGACTGATATTTTAATCACTAGGTGGCACTCAATCCCTTAAAGGGTTAGGTTGCCTACATGTCTGTCTGTCTCAGGGTGAAGACATCCATTGTTGCCCTGAATGTGCCAGCGCGTGACGCTCTCTGCGCACTCGGTGCGTGACTTGGGCGTTTAAAATGGCGTCTATGCATTAGCCAAGAGCTACGCGCTCGAGCTGAGTGACACCGGATTGCCCGCACTTCAAAATGCATAAAAAAACGATTGGGCGGAAAGATGGCTGAGATGTCTCCACTCAAGCAAAAGCGCGCGTGTGTATGCAGGCACTCTATAAAGGGTAGACTGCATGAAGCGTTCATGTTTCACGAGGAACAGCTGCTTCACACAGTACCGTTTTCTTACGTTAGGTAAGAGTCACCGAAACCTTCGTGTTTCAAAATGTCGAGTGCCAGACTATCCTTTTGAACTGGTAGCCACGCTTAATATGAGGCACAGATGTCCCGGCGACTTGCTGGCGTAAGCAGACGTAAGCTTTTGTAACGTAACGTAACGTAAGAAAACGGGGCTGTGATCCAGCCTTTACATGGATATACGACCGCAAGTCACCGGCAAAACCGTGCTTCGTATTGCGCGTGTCAAGCTGCTCCTTGAACTGATCTCGACGCTTCGTGCACGAAGCACGGATGGGCGAGTGACTTGAGGTCATATCTTGACGTTAACGTACAGAGCGCGACACTCTTAGCGCGAACAAGCAATCGCTGCTTTTTCCAGTTTCTCTCTGAAACCAAGGTATGTCATCCAAGCTAGCATTGCTACGGAAAACTCATTTAGTTCTATTAGCGACGAGATGTTTCGGTGGCGTCCTCGTTTGGTTACCTTTCGTGACGTCATTACCTTGCGAACAACAAGTTTAATGGTGCTTGTAATGAGCATGGTGAAAGCCTGAAATCATAGCGCTCTCGAAGCAACACTGCCAACACCGTCAAAGTTGAAGTTCCTACATTCCCCTATTAGCGTCGATGAGAAATCCTTTGCTGAGGTCATAGTCAGCATTCGGCCACATTGTGGGGGGCCGACCACAGCGACGCTTTTGATCGTTCACGTCGCCAATAATGAAAGCGGTAAAATTTCGTGCTAGCTAATACTATTTAGAAGTAAATGCAAAGATGCGCGATGTCGCGTTCGCGCTAACAGTGTCGCAACGTAAGTAAGTTTTCTAACGCAAGAAAACGAAAAGGGCGGTGTAACACTTGTTTTGTACTTTGCGCGAATACCGCTTAAAACGAATCTCATACGTTTATGACCAATGAAACAAGCGTTCGTTTTTCTCCCCATGCACAAAAGTCGCAGAAAAAAACGAGCAGCATTCACGCCCTCAACTCGCAGCCAGAACAAGTGGCCACACGATCTGGAGCCGATGATATGCAACCAATGTTGATCATAGCCACGCGCTAAAGATGGCAAAGCACAGGACACGCGCTGATTTCAAAACATTTTTAGGTACGAATACTTGAAAGGATAAAACATCGATCTATCTATTCAACAACACGCTCGTTTTCAATTATTGTATTGTTAGGATTCGGCTATTCTCGTCATTGCCGCGATTGGACACTATTGGTAACCACGAGCCGAAATCGAGTGCTGACGCAATGCACGGGTCCAATCGATGACCCACATTCAAATCCCATGTCTGGGGGATAGGGCGACGTAGCGTGGGCGACGCTACGTCATCAAGTTTTGCGAAGGAGAGATCGAAAGAAAGCACTCCATTATATGCTTGAAATTAACCCACAACACAGATGTTTCTCGGTCAATGGCGTTGCATGCGAGTGAATTTGAACCCACTAGTGCCAGTACAAAAGTGTAAAGGGAAAAAAATTCCAAATGAATAGCGCTGCACCACCCTTTAGCTCGATCTTAGCTTCTACCGATTGGAGTATTAAAGCAAGAAGGTATTTTTGCTATAACTTCTACAAAAATACGTGCACAAATATGGTAAGAAAACAATTGTTTCATAAATAGCACCAGTAGAACAAAATAAAGTAGCCCTTTATATACAAAAAGCGAAAGTCACCGTTGCGTTCATTCGGTCGAGCGTTAATTTGATATATCTTTACTGCAGATGTAAGGTATGTAAAGTGAAACAAAAACAATCTTTAATTATTTAAACACAATCAAACAAAATATTCTTGGGACATTTGTGACAATCTAATCACAAAAGTAAACGAGGGGACGAACTGACAGCTTAAAGAAAGCATGGCTTGCTGAGTTCCGGGCAAAATATCTGTCACCCTACAGCGAATTAGACTGTGGCATCAGCCGATTAGTGCTCTGAAGAACAATCACAAAGCAAGAAGCTTTGTGACTGGTTCAATTTTATTGTTTCGGCTTTGGTGACCATCGAGTGACGTCTTAATGTTTCTTAAGAACTAAATTTGATGCCCGCGCATATTTGTTGAACGTGAACAAGAGTGGCTGCGATAGACGTCTTGCCATACTACCTTTTGTCCTGTTACGTTGGAGGCAAGATACTATAGAGTACTTGAGACGTTGACACGTCCCATAAATCTAAATATAATTATATGGCAAACACATTTTATTTGTGGGATTTCGCGATTTTTTTGGTGTAACAAACAACACTGGTCGCACTTTTCAAGCTAGAAAAGAGGGATGCATGAAACGCATTGTCAGGGCAATATAACATTAGGGGTCATGATACTAATAGGGTACCATTATTGTTGTAACAGACGAGTATTGAGTCGATTTATGATGTTTGTTGTCTAGATAATAGACAGATCCGTGTGCGCGACCGTAATTACAAAACGAGGCAGAGCAGGTTCTTTTTTATTATTATGATGTACGCTGGTACGGCTTCTAATTTTTCCGACAGTTGCTTCATTGTTTGAAGGAGAGTCAATTGAATGTTTAATGTCTTCTTCTGAATGTTGGATGCAATTTGCGGGCTTGGATGGAATGAAAAAAACCACACATGTATATATATCTATATATCTATCATCTATCTATCTATCTATCTCTCTCTCTCTCTCTCTATATATATATATATATATATATATATATATATATATATATATATATATATATATTCACGTCTCACTCTTCTACTGTTTTATTTCTTTTACTCGTTGCCCCGAATCGCAAATGTCCATGTGACTTTTATAACACTAATTTTTATTAGAGGCGTGTTTGTGTTTACGCGGGACAAGTTAATATATCACATCTTAAGAAATTTGCTTGGGGGCTGCAATGAAAGGCTTGCATATCTGATTGAATACTATCTTCAATTAAAAAGAGGCAGTGGCAAAAATAGGTGAGTCAATACTCAAATAAACATTCTCTTTCACGAGCGAGGCAATATAACTTTTACACCATGCGTTTGTCATACATTTTCCTATCATACACCATTTTACTTTTTTGAATTATATGGATTGAAAGAAAACAAATTACTGCAGGACGATTATTTTAAGATGAAACTGAAATAATCCACCACCAGCCCTGACCACCACCAGCAACACTAAATTCCAAATTTCCCGCAATCACATTCCCGTTTAATCAAAGCCTGTGTTTGAACTAATGGGTGGACAGGCTTTCAGATAAAATCCAGGTCGAGATAATAATCAATCAAAACATTTGACCATAAAGAATTTGTAAGTAAAACGTCCACATTCGAAGATTTCTTTCTGTCCACAAGTCAAATGTTTCCTATTGTTTTACATCTTTTGATAGGCTAACTAAATTACTTGAAACAGCATGCCCGTCATACACATTATTGAAATACAGAAATGGATTCATCAAACTAAGTGGCACTTTGAGGTACACGCAGCCATATGAAAAGAAATCTTATCTGCGAGTGGACATCCAAATATATATATTTTTAACTCGTTGGACACTCTTCCAGTGGCGTCATTAGGGTCAGCGCTAACATGGGCGGTAATCCGCCGCGAAACCCCCCCCACCCCCCCCTTTCACTGCCCAACTGCACACCCCTGAGCACTGCACCCGGGGCGGTCTGCCCCTGCGACGCCACTGCAATCTTCGCAAATTAAATATCTATAAAACTGCATCCACCCCCCCTCAAAACAAAAAAAAAATTGTACTTTTTTATGTAATATTTTTTATCACATTTTGTGGTGACCTTTATTCGGGCAATCGCTATGAAAATTGGCTTTTCGCCCTCGAGCTTAAGAAGAAGACGAGTGAGAGAAGCATCGAAACGTGACACTCAGCCATATATTTATTAACACAAATGTGTGACTGATTCATCTCTGCTGCCTTTTATCACATTCCTTTTTGCCACTCCAGCGACTACAGGTGACAACCGTTACGTGTTGTAGAGACGTCAGCAGAGCTGTGAACGGGACGTGAAGTCATTATTCTCGCCAGAAACAGGAAGGCGGTTGCGCGTCCCTACGGTGCGTAATTAGATTTGGCCTTCAAGCCCCACCACATCTACAGATTGACGTTGTCGTCGCTGCGCCTAACACAATCAAGTGAGTTCATAATTTTAAATCTATTAATCTAGTTGCTGGTACGCATTCGTTTGGTTAAAAAGAAATTATGTTTGGAGCTCTGCTAAACAAGACATGTGTAGATAGTCGATAATCTTTTTTATCACCATTACGTACAAGATGCGAAAACGTTTCCAAGACGTGATGACCTTTCGCTGGAGCGATGCATCCGTTCAAAAGGTTGGGATTGCTTTACATGCATCGCGAGGTACGTCCGCCTGGCTTTCAGAGTGCAGAAAACAGTTTATAACTTCACATCATTTCACTGTTGCAAACAATTTGTCAGCTGTAATTCATTGAAGGTTCTGAAGGGCGCCTTTTAAAGAGATCCAGTTTTCTCGACATTGAGGTGCTAATTTAGCTGCCCCGGTCGTATGTTGTTTAAAAACTTCAATCGTAAAGTATTGTCATTTTAAATAGAGAGTTACGCGACGCAGAAAAGAACATTTGCTTTCTTTGGCTTTTCACCTAGTGTAGAGAAGGGTATAACTTTTAATCACGACAAACATGCAGATGTTTCGCTGGTTTTGTTTGTGTGCGCGCTCGCTCTCATTTTTGTATATATAAGAAACATATATGTGCTTTTGGAGAAATCACAATCACTGTTTGATGGGTGATTTTAGTTTTAATACAAGGCTATGCTTCTTTGCGCGAAAACGTAACCCGCAGTTTTTTTGTTTTGTTTTTTCTCGTCCCCACTTCTGGGTGTTTACTTTGATCCCTGCATTCGTATCTAGCATTCAAGTTGCTAGGCTAGTAACAAAGTAGAGAGCTGGGCTAGTTGGTGGAAGTATAATCTGGTGTTGGTGTAACGGCGCGTAACCACAGAGACTAAGAAAAGGAACACACAACACAGGACGAGCGCTGTAGGCAAGAGTAATAACTGTCGTAGTGAGCTCGGGGTCCTATCTTTACGTCATATGATATGTGTGTCCTTGTATATCTAACTGTATCTAACACCATTATCTTTCTAGTGAACTAAGTTTCTTTTGAGACTGGTTGTGCTGCCAACTTTTGTCCACCCAATCAGCCCACTTTTTTATGTCGAAGTTACAAATTTATACCTTGCTCCAGAAGGGTTCTAAACAATAAGCGTTACGCGTGTGGTATGCCCAGCCTTATAAAAAATTGGTTAACATGTAATAAATAGGGCGATATGGAGTACATTTAGATATACCTCGGTTAGAAGAGGAGGAGGTAGACGATGAAAAGAGTGGGGCACCAAAGTTGTGCACAGCTTTCGAGTACAATTATTGTTCTATAACCGGCCAACCAAAATAAACGCGTCTCGTGTTGTTTTTTTTCTTTTGTTTTTTTTGGGGGGGGGGGGGTTGCATTATGGTGTTGACCGAATCCCCGGACGCGTCCATTTTGTTTTGCCGTTTCAGGACCACTGAATGTATGGGGTGCACACCTACTCGTGACCCCACTTCAATTCACGTCTGCCTCCTCGTCTTAAATGATATATATATATATGTATATAATATATATATATATATATATATATATATATATATATATATATATAAACCTCAAACAACCTTTCCACTTTTTATAAACGCAAGAGCTTAAAAAGACTTGTTAACTTACGAGGCCAATTTAGAAACTCTCAGAATGTCAACATATGTGCCTCACAAACTGGACTTGCTACGTTAGTCAAGAAGCATACACCTTACGTCTTAATTACTTATGTTAGTGCGGACCGCAAGTCGTCTGCTTCTTGCTCAGGAATTGCGGTGACGGCAGAATGACGCCGATCTCCGACTGACCTTGATTGACAGGCTAGTGGGTAGAGCTCAATGCTAGATGCCTTGAGGTCTACCCACTATATTTTTTTTAAATCATCCAATAAGATGCTCGGCGTTCTGACTTTATTGAAACCATTGTGCAAGAACCAGACGGACTTGTGCGCTCCGCATTGTGGAACTCGAAATGCGCTGCTTCCTGCCGTCCGCTTTACCGCGATATACGTACGTGAGATCGGATCTCTCGTGCGAGAAGCTCCGTTTATTGAAGAAGCCCCTCCACAGTCGCCTTCTAAACTCGTTCATAGAGATAACAAGTCACTATCATCTTCTGGCCGACGGGCGGCTGACGTGTTAAAATAAAGAGGCGGTGCGCCGACGAAACAGGATTTTTCGCCTTCGCTAATGACTGGAATATGCGCATGTTTTGCTGGATCTTGGAAATCTCAATATAAGAAGCACTAGGAAGGCGGCACTCTTTTTTGAAGTTTGTGACTTCGAGCACGCGGATTTCCTGGGCGTCCTTAAGACACTGATTTATGACGCTCCAGGAAAGTGAACTGTCAGATCGCCTAAGCTTTTATCAAACTTCAGGCGATGTCTTAGCAAAACTTTTATCCACATAATAAAAAGCGATACGAGCATGCAAAATATATCTATTGTTTAATTATCTTTTCATTTTTTTGTTTAAATTTATTTTAAAAATACTGTAGCCGCGAGGAAGAAATTTTACTGTCCTTTTTAAATTTTGCTTTTAAACGTAAAAACAAACGTGCCGTGATATGCGAAACGCTATGACTACTACTAAATAACCGTTAAATTAATCTTGTGCCCTTATTCCCGCAGGCGTGCGTCGGAGCTGCGTACGCTGTCAAGATCTCTGTTACATTTGCCACTGCACGCACTGGCAGCATTTTGTTTTAGATGCGGTATCATTTTTTTTTTTAATGCACATCCTTAAACATTTTTGGTCAACATATTGAAACACATCCGCGTACAAGAAAGAGCATTTAAGCCTGATTCTTGCCTGAAATTATTCAAAATAAACGTTCCCCATAGCACTCTTGTTTGCCTACATCAGACTAATGGCACGCAATAAATAAAAGGTAAATAGCTATTCGGCTTATGTAGACATGTTGCAAACACTCGGTGGAATCACATCGCTTAGGCTTTACCCGTTTAAACACACATACAAAAATAAAAGTCTGTCTAAAAGCACCATCGACATTGAAACGGACACTTGGCCTTTGTAAGAGGAGAACTTCAAAAGGTTTAGGTGCATCTCACACAGAGCATCAGATATTCACAAGGGTCTATAACGGAGCTTTCTACGTAGCGAAACTGTGATGAAACGAAAGTGTGGAGGTGACAAGAAGTAAAGGCGAAAGTGGAAACTGACAGTAGCAGACATATCTGTTCAGCGAAGGAGTTTTTCTGAAAGTACAAGGGGTTTTCTCAGCAGGATTCAAGAAGCTGAATGCAGATTTCATTCAACCGTTGAAAAGGAACACCTCGCCGAAACAAGTAGCACTGGGGATGTTGTTAATATAGATCCGGGTTACACAGAAGCGTTGAGTCTTCGTCTTGCACAGCAATTTGAAGCTGTATTTTCTTCTTTGTAATGTCTTGCGCACAGTAAATAGAAATGTGAGGATGTGTGTTATAGGGGATCCAGTTGTGCGGTTGCCAACGCACGCATTGAGAACAATGGATCTTTAAAGAGTTTAGAAGCTTACTCTTATTAGTCACCGAACAACACGAGACAATAAAAATATTGACAGGGGCAAGTTGGTTAGCATATAACAAGCTGAAAATCTGAGACCAAAATATTTGTGAGAGCAGCAGTTTTTTTTAAACTTGTATGTATATGTTATGCCCAGTTTTTGGCAAATAATTCAACGAGAACATAATTTTGTCCATTTCAAGAGTTGTGTGGAAGACGAGGTTAAGTTTGGGGATAAAGTATTATATGTTTACTGTGCTTCTCTCCCACGTTAGAGTGCAAGCCCTCCTCACTTGCAGAGTCCCAAAATTAATAAACGAAGAGCGTAGTGGTGCGGGTCAGCATTGAAGAAAGCAACACACATGTAGGACGTAGACGACACAACCACATCTTTAAGGAACTATCAAACTAGTTGAAACATGTGGTTGTGTTCTATTGGTCCTACATCTTAATTATGTTTTCAATCTTAGCCCCGAAACGGTTTCAAAAGTGATGAACCCTAAATGCAAAACAAGTACCATGAAGATGACTCAGCGATGTTTCTTCAAACCAGTGCAGTCCTCATTTTTATTTCACAGGAAGTTAACTTTTTGAAAGCGAATATTCACCAGGTAAAATTTGTAAATATTAGCTGCGCTAAAAGAAGTTCAAAAAGTTGCTTCCAAAAGCTTACATTGTATAGAATTCAAGTTCGTTGAATAAGACACCGTGAGGTGCTTCTACAAAGACAAGAAATCCGATGCAACGTCTTCTTCAAGCTTTCTTTTTTTTCTGGAGTACTATTTTTCTAGTGCTAATTAAATACAAACAAACAAACAAGCAAACAGATATGTCTGTGTTTGCGTAGTAACTATACTAAATATTTTAAAGCAGAAACCCTGCATTTTTAGAGGTGGCGGGAGGGACTGCGTAAAGTTACATCGCTGAACATGTATACTGCAATTTTCGCGGTATTTATCTTATGTACCAGGTCTTCAACATTTTATAGTCTTATCTTTTTCATGGTTCCGCGTAGCTAAAAACAAATAGCCTTAGAGGTGCGTTTATACGCGTACGTAAAGTCGACGGGCGCGCGCGTCCGACCGCCTTGCGCGACGTTGCTGCGAACGGAGTGTCTATACTCCGACTAACTCGAGGACAGGTCGAACGTAACGTAGCGTAGCGCACCTCGGCGACCGTCGGCGTAGCTCACGACGGATTCGAGCATGCTCTATTCCCGGCGTCGACGACCGCAGTCTGACGACGATGACTATCCCAGAAGCCCTCGCGCGAGTGCTTCATTCGGGAATCCGGTTGTCGGGGCGTGGGGGTTGACATGGCCACTCGGAGTGTGCGAGGTGCTCATTTTTGGGATCTGAACCTGTCATTCTTGCCGTGTGTCGTGTACTGTTGTCGTGTTCCCTCCCGTGTTGGTGTGCGCACTTAACGTTCGTACGCTCGACTGGGCGAGTTTGTGCGTGAACGCGTGGACCACTCTAAGGATGCGCTACCCTCGATTCTCATTAGCCCTATTGACCTAACAAGCCGGTGGTATTGCGGGTGCCGGCAAATGCTAAAGCATGATGACGCGCCAAAGGTAGGGTTAATGAGAATTAAGGATGACCTAATGTGTGTGCTATATATGATCATGTGCTAGTCGCGCGCACCGGCAGCCGTTCCCAATCGAAAAAGCGTCGTCGAAAGTACGAGAAAGGCGGACCGAGTAAAACCTCTGAACAATTTAGCCTGTCAGAAATTTTCAACTGGGCTGTCGATGAAAATTGTATTGAATCCTGTATTGTTTGCATAGGTTCTGTAAAGTGCGCTACAATTTTGAACGCGTGCATTGCGTAACTTAGGCATCGTACGCTCTCTTTGGCGTCCGTTTGTTGAGTCAGCGTGAAAGCCTATTATGATGATAACACACCGGCTATTTGTCAGAAAGAGGTCTCGTGGAATATCGAGTGCATCAATTTCATCGAAGTATTTCGGCGGAATCACCGGAGTGGCTTGGCACGACTCCGACGCAAACCGCGAAGCAGCTTGTTTCAACGTTTGGGGGGGGGGGGAGGGGATGAAGGATAAATTCCATTTTATCTACACATCCTTCGATTTTAATTTCTTCAATGAAGTACCTTTGACCGATGTCAATAGGTGCTACGTATACTCCGCACATCCGAAGGCGGGAAACTTGAGCAACTGAATCTATGCTTGATGAGAAAGGATTTCTTAAAGTGTTCGTGCATCATAAGAGTCACGATGCTCATTTTTACACGATTTGAATGGGCAGATTGGTAGAATAAAAGTGGCTTTAGTCCACTGGGTTTATACGACCAACAAACGCGTTCTTCTAAGAAGTGAAGACGGAGGTCGAGAAAACGTATGGACCCACTAGCAGCCAACTCTTGAGTTCAAACCAGTGGGGCCAGACAGTCACTAAACACAGACAAAATTATTTGACACCAGATGGGTCACGTCATGGTTTGTATAATCTAAAATCACAAGAAAGCTGTCAACATATCTAAAATCTTTTACAAAATTTGAATTTGCTAAAGCGTTAAAAAGGCATCTATCATGGTGAGCAAGGTATACGTCGCTGAGAATGGGTGTAATGCGAGAACCTATGCACTGTCCTTCTTTGTAGAAAGGTGCTATGTTTCCATGTGGCGAAAGTTCATTTAAAATAAAAGGAGAGTAATTCGAGTAAGCTACCGGCCGACACGCACGTCGCGTTCTGAAATTGCACTGACACAAACTTATCGATGCATTCCTCGACACGGTACAGCAAATTTCCCGTGGGGTCACGAATAAAACATATAGTTGATAGTCCATGGAGCAGGCATTGCTAATTTTTGTTTTGTTATGGCTATTTAAAAACTCAATGAGCTGCGCTTGAGTCCTTTAAAAGAGAGGGTCGTCAACGGTCGATATATTTCACGCTTCGGGGCAAAAATAGGGCAACCGATTTTGGCAGGTCCCCTTTTCGGAAACTATTTCCTGTAAAGGGCTGTCAATCTTGCTAAACTTCTGCTTCGCAGACTTTAGAAAATATTTACGATATTAAGTGCATTTGTTTGTGTTTAGTTAATATTCTTTATCTACTTGAATTCCAACCATTTGGAAAAAAAAATAGGTTCAGCTAGAGGAGATTAGTCCTTTCGTCATCTTGGTGGAGCACGACTGTCTTTTCCCGGAGGTGCTGCCCTTTCAATGTTTTGTTTTGTGCCTTGGAGGGAAAAACGCAAGTTTTCTTATAATAATTTTTTTTTATCTCAGTATTTTGAAAGGGTAGAACGCGCGTTTGCTGAGATCAAACTGTATCTCGTTCGTTTTTGTCTTTTTTCTTGGAGGGAAAGCGAATGATTAATGCATGTTTTGTCAGTGCTATTATTTGCCAGTATGATGTTGGCCTGTTTGTGTCCTAGCGCGCTTTATTTACTGAAATGTAATCCACATGAATACTAGGTCTATCAAGAACGAAGTAATTTGTTGAGAATGAATTATTTACTGAATGTTCATTTCTGTTTTCAATGATTATGTTAGCTGAGAATTCGGAGCACGAGTGACTCTGATGTCTTCAGGTTGACCAATATAATACCTACTATTTAAATCAACTGCATGGACGAGAGGAGTGGAAATACATTCGATACTCTGCGACAATGCTGAATGACAGCTACTTGATAGTTAGTGTAGTTACGCACGTCTATGAAATTCTTTTTTTGTGTTCAGACAAGACAGTGTTCTACGTTTGTTACCAACCACTTAACGGAGATATTCCGACGTTCTTAGAATTCTACGATAAATTGCATTAGCAGTCGTCAGTGAAAAAAAAAACCTTAATTGCATGAGGAGATTTCAACATCAGACATGAGTAACAACGACCAATCCGCCAGAAATATTAACAGTGTTATAATATCCAATGGTTTTGTCAACATGAT
This sequence comes from Ixodes ricinus, assembly GCA_037355805.1. Classification (NCBI taxonomy): domain Eukaryota; kingdom Metazoa; phylum Arthropoda; class Arachnida; order Ixodida; family Ixodidae; genus Ixodes; species Ixodes ricinus. The sequence continues at coordinate 65,527 of JAZHYW010002684.1, forward strand.
TACATGTGCCGACTAGGGTCACAACTGAATGCCGATTCGTCCTTGATCTGTTCATTACAAATTCCTTGCAGACATATGCTGACGCGGGAGTTATATCCTGCTGCGTTAGTGACCATCTCTCTGTGTTCCTTTGTGTGGAAAGAGCTCAGCTAGTAGCAAACAAGCGCCCTAAAATCTTATACCAATCAATTACGGAGAAACCCATTAATTACCTTCTGAGATGAGCTGCTGCAGGAAAGATTGGAGCAGAATAGATGCACCTAATGAAGGGAATGATGCTTACAATGGGTTTATTGATATTTAAAATAAAAATCATATTCTGAGCATTTCCCTGCGAAAGAGAATAGACAGAGTAGATTAAATACGTAAGCAGTGGATTATGTCTGAGCTGTGCAAAGAAATAACAGAGACAAGCTATGCAGTTGATTTCTGAATACTCTTGCACCCGATGACTTGACAGTCTCTTAGCAGTACCGAAATAAATTGACGAAGAAGCTGCCGTCTGCACGTATATAATACCACTCATCTCCTGTATACGATAACAAAAACTGACATGACGTATTATATGTCCAGAATAAACAAACTCTTACATCGTGGTCCCTCACACACAACATTCTGAAGACTTCAAGTGATGGGAAGAAATTGTCTGCGCACCGAGTTGGCTGATCATAGTCAACAATATCTTTTCAAACTCCATTGCACCTAGTGGTTCGTCGATTGCTTGACAATATGATCGCATTCGAAATGATGAATCAATGGCTCTGCAGCCGGTTATCGTGCATGAAGTAATATATGTAATAGTAATCTAGAAAAAGCAGTATCTGTGATATTAATGGCTTCGCAGATACGGTCTGTGAAGCATGTAGATAATATTATCGAACCTACATGTCACTGTTAAGTTTGGCTCTTGTTTAGTCACAGCCGTAGAGGAGGTATTGCATATCAAGTGTCTCGGTGTTGTATTTTCCTCCGACTCGTTCTGGGAAAATCACGTTAATCACTTACTAACCAAAATAGCTAAAATTACTGGCCTAGTTGGACGTATTAGACACCTTCTTTCCACGAAAATTAAGTTACTTCTTCATAAATTTTTTTACTGACATATAAATTATAGGCAACTGGAGTGGGAGACAACTACATGTTCAACCTACAGACGTGTTCACTTAACTCAAAAGAAATATATACGGCACATCTATAACTCGCTGTATGGTACACCAAGCTAGAATTTTCAATTCATCGTTCCCGGTGGCCAGAGCCTGTTTCACTGTCCGCTACAAATCAGAAACCCCCAATCATATAAAATAGTATACGTTATCTGGCCTAATTTCAAATTAAAATTGTTAGTTATTCTACAATACTAAAGAGAATTAAACGGTACCTACAACTCGACTGAACTCCGTATCTGTGTTATTCATTGCCATCTTTAATAAATAGTAATCATCTCGTTAATTTTAATAAATACACTTGCAGGTACACTGAACTTCACGTAATGTACCAAAGCAGGGAAAGTTAGTTTTTTTCTTTATATATTCTACTGAGATATACTCAATATATACTTTGTTGAATTTTCTGTTTGTGTGCCTGTGTTCAGCTTTCCAATCACTTTTTCCAGTGTAGGCAAACGTCACTGTTCTCATTTATTTCTTTGATGGTTTTTGTTGCTTTTCGATGGAAGTGCCTTGTATTATTGTAAAATTTATTGCGTTCTCTTTATTTATCTTCTTATTCCTGCTTTTTACTTGAGGGGGCTGAGGACCAGTCAAGCTGATCTGACAGCTTTTTATTCTTGGCTCCCATCATACTCACATGGTAATTAAAATATTTTTTTTCAACGACGTGTTATCCTAAAGCCTTATTGGAATAGCCCGTTTAAAACACCTCACTTTATTCAACACTCTATAAGAAATAGTGAACGCTTTATAATTCCTCGAATATGCACCAACTACGGAAAGAGTATACGTTCATTTTACGTGCCTGACATCTTCAACAAATTACCAGACGTTTTTAATCAACTCGATTCACTACGATCTTTAAAAATCACCTGAAAGAAATGTGCTAGAAACCATATATGCGTTTTGTTTTTTTGCGAAAAACATTTTGAACTCTTTGGACCTTTCTTCAGTTAGTGCTGAATCCACATAGGCACTTGTTTGCGTTTTCACCTGTATCTATGCTGTAAGTACTGTATATTTGTATATCCGTGTACGTATCTGTACATCTAAATTTGGGTATATATATAGAGTGGCTCAAGTCACCAGGCTCTGATCTAAAATGGACCGTAAAAATCGACGCCTGCACATTGCAGAATCTAAACCTTTTCGTCAAGGGTGTAACTTCTGAGTCGGCTTTTTTTTGTAAAATTACAAAAAGCGTAGTTCTCTTTTCTGTAAAAAACAAGGCCAAGAAACTTGCCTCCGGGGTCAAATCGGCGGGCGGCGACGCAGATCGATCCAGGTGGAGGTGCGGCAGGCTGTGCTTGCCGTGCAATGATAAAGATGGCGGTTACCTCCTTGTTTCGGTCAGAGATCTGGTTTTCGGTTTTGCTTTTAAAGAAATATCGAAAATGCTCTTTGCGTCGACCGTGGTTTATTAACACGAACATAATCTCTCATGTACCATATACCTTGCTGGCCTGAAAATAAATGCAGACAATGATAGCAAAACTTCAAGTAAAAATAAAAGAAAACGCGGTTGCAAAACACCGACAACGCTTACGGCGCTCTTGCAGCCGGCGGACTTTCGTCTGCGTGTCGTCTGCTTTCGCTGGCCGGTTGCATCCTCAGGCGCTGCTTCCGAGAACTTTTTTGTCGCGGTTGGCGAGAAAACAGCCACAATGCGTCACCTGACCGTCCAAGAGAGGGCCACAGGTAGTCCTCTGGTTTACAGAAACCGGGAGTATGAGGGCAAGTGAGATCGCAGTTTCGAGCCACTTTTCTTGGAGGCGTCCATCCGCCCGTCGGACTGTCATGCGCAGGGTACACCGACTCGAACACAGACAAGACTGTGCAGCATCCAGGGCTGCAGGAGGTACTCGAAGAGAGGTTGCCACTGCAGAACAAAGCGTCACGCCGTGCTTGCGGCATTTGCGACTGAAGACCCCCGTCTGTCCATGCGACAAGTCGCAGGAACAACCCGGCGGTAAACGTTTCGTCTGGAGGGTAATCCGCCAACAAATGTATCCGTTCAAGTCACAGGTCCTGTTCGAGCTGCAGCCAGATGTTCCAGGAACGGCGAAAGCAGTTCTGACGTAGACGAACTTGGAAGCATCTCTGCAAACAGGAAACCACCTTTCGTTTCATGCTTGTCACGGACGAAGCTATTTTCATCCGGATGGGCACGTGAACAATCATAACACCCACTGCTGGTCCGAGAGCACAAACCCCCACTGGATTGTGAAGAGGCTGGGTCCAGTCGCCAAAGGTCGTAGTATGGTGTGGACTTTGGAGGAAGGCGTTGTCGGTCCATTCTTTTTTGAGGGCACGGTCACCCGGCGGAATCCTACCTTCGCATGCTTGAACAGGACGTCTTGCTCAGAGCTAGAAGTTTCGCACATGCAAAGGGAGGTGTGCATTCCTCTCCAGCAAGACGGAGCACCCCCGCATTACGCCACCACAGTGAGAGACTGGCTTAGATGCACAGAAATCCTTGCGCCGGCAACTGGATGGGTCAAGGGCCACCGACAATGCCCTGGGCCCCCACGGTCTCCTGACCTGACAATTTAGTGCATTTTTTTGTTTGGGGTTTCGTGAAAGCCCAGGTCTCACGCAGTCTCGCGTGCGCACGATGACGGAACTGCAAGCAGCGCATTCTATCCGCGTTCGATGCGATCACGGAAAACATGCGGGAGTGCAGCCTTCACGGATTATGAGCGAAGACTGCTAGGCGTGCCTCCAGTTCGAGGGTGGACATGTGGACTGAAGGCAACGAGAACTCAAGAGCACATATCTATCCATTTTGTACATATGACCAGCGGCTTTGACAACCACGAAAGCCGCGGGCTTCTGCTGACAGGCTGCTTTTCAGAGCCATTAATTGCTGTTCTTATCTGGAGCTCGCTGGCGGCCTCCCGGTGTTCTCAAAAAGTGCGGTCTAAATCGCGTCCAAAGTGACGCATTTTGGCTGCTTTCCCACGCAACCGCGACAGAAAACTCGAAACGAGAGTCCGCAGATACAGCCCTGACCAGCGAAAGAAGAAAGCATACGACACGCAGACGCAAAAATCCGCCGGCTGCAAGAGCGCCGTCAGCGTTGTCGTTATGCAACCGCGTTTTTTATTTTTGTTACTTGAAGTTTTGCTATCATTGCCTGCATTTATTTTCAAGCCAAGTGCAGATTACAAGAAAGATTGTGTTCGTTTCAATAAACCACAGTCGACGCGGGCACTTTCGATATTTCTTTAAGAGCAAACCAAAACCAGATCTCTGACCGAAACAAGGGAGGTAGCGCCATCTATCAATAGGGGCGGCAAACACACCCTGCGCACTTGGCCCGTCTGGCCGTCTGCCGCGCTGCATTGACTTGGCAAGTTTCTTGGCCTTATTTTTTACAGAAAACGACTGCTTTGTACTTTTGCAAAGAAAAGCGCGACCTGTGAAATACACCTTTGACGAAAAAGTCCAGGGTTGCCACGTGCAGGTGTCGACCTTACGTCCGGTTAGACTGAGCCTACACTTGACAGACCACCCCATATATGCCTCGGTGCATCTGTCGTGTGATATATGCCTGTATACACGTATCCCGTTTTTTTGTATTTTTTGTTTGTTTTTTGCATACATTTTTTTTTTACTTTTGAAAGTGTACATTGACTTATCTATGTGTTTAAATATTACTTTTTCATTAAGTATGGTATAGTGTAGTTATGGAAATCATCTCTGTGTTTCTTATTTTATTAATTTGGGAAATATTTCAAACATCTATGCTGACTGCTCATTTTTGTGAACTATTTTGAACTTCTATACTGACTGGTATTAGCAATACCAAGAACGCCCGTCTACCACTCACATTGGCTAACATCATTGCTGGGTCGTGTCACACAAGCCAACCCTGGCTTCGACAGACGCGAGTCTAATATAATGAAAAAAAATCGAATGCTGGAATAAATGTATTATTATTATTATTATTAATCCCAATCTTCACCTGGACGTACCCTGCATTGTGCATCTCTTCAAGGAACGATTCTGTGACTTTTTTCTAGTGACATAACCTGACTTTCTTTTTATTTTTATTAATTTTTTTTGTGATTTAGTAGCCTAAGCTTCAACTGGAACTATTGCTAATTCTGGTTAAGTTCACAATTTTTTTATGTTTTTCCTTTTTCTTTCTTCTTTTGTGATAATTATTTTGATATCTTTGCAACCTCGGTTTAGTCACACAAGCCCTTGAAGGCTTTGACGAACCTGCGTTGTTTTGTGGATATGCTCCTCCATCACAAATAAATTTTTTTTATTATTATTATTATTATTATTATTAATATTTTATAGTTATTATTATTGTTATTATTATTATTATTACTATTATTAATGCGGAGATGCCGCCTACTTCGGACGCATGCACAATCTGCTCCCGTGTCTTCTACGGAAGACAAAAGTTTCTGCGATGTTCTGGATGTAAACTTCGTGCGCACACAAAGCTGTGTATGCTGGCCGGACAACGTCGACACGTTTCTTCAGTCTGGGGTAAGCTCCTTTCTCTGTGAGAGCTGTGCGATTATCGGCGGTGCTGCGAGGCCTAACAGCGATGGCGTCGTCGGCAATCACGCCAGCAACGCTGCGGACTTTCCCCGTTCCCCTGCGGCCCTCTCTCCGGCTCGACAACTTCCCGCGGGGCCACCCGCCCCTCCTCCCGTTGACCTCGGCGCCGGCTTCGAGTCCCTGCGGAGCCTGCTCCTCGATGCTATGGAGGGAATTTCGTTCCTGACTGGACGAGGTCGCCGCCCTCAGAGACGAAAACGCACGCCTCCGACACGAGCAAAAGCGCGACGCCGAGCTACAGGCGGGTGCCATGGCCGTACTACGGTCTGAGGTCCGGGGTCTGCGTGACGCACTCGGCCAGCGACGACAGCCGGACGCGCCCGATCGCCGGCGGCAGCCCGTGGATAGGGCAGCGGGGGGTCTTTGGGAAAGACACGTATGCTGCCGCTCTACACAGCTCTCTCCCCCAAGCTTCTCCTACGAAGGTTGTGGCGGCAGCTCTCCCTTCGGATGGCCAGAATAATGCTTCGCCGAAAGACGACGTTCCTCCCAGTGGCATCAACTCTGCACGACCAAAAGCTCGGACCCCAGCGCTTACCGGGGCGTCGGAAACCTGCAAGTTGATCGTTGCCCCTCCATCAACTCGACGAAGAGCCCTGTTCGTCACCAAGCTGAACCCGGACACCAGCTGCGAAGACATCAGTTCTCATCTCTCTTCCGTCGGAGTTGAGGAAGTGGAGTGCCGGAAACTGAAGACGCGCTACGACTCTTACGCCTCCTTCCATGTGTCCGTGGCTGCCAAAGACTTCGACAAGCTTTCTGATCCCACCGTGTGGCCCAAATCCTGCCTCTTTAAGGCTTTTCGAGGCGCCCTTCGCGAAGACCTGCTCCATGCATCCGAGGCAGCCGCCGCCGCCGCCCCCTTGAACGTTGGAGAAACCAAGGATGAGTCACATTGATTTATTTTACCAAAACGTTCGCGGCCTGCGTACAAAAGCCGATTGCTTTTTCTCTAATGTTACCTTATCAAATTGCTCTATATTTTGTTTAACTGAAACATGGTTGTGTTCTAGCATCGGCTCTTCCGATTACTTTCCTCCTTGTTTTGAGGTGCACCGTCGCGATCGTGATTCTACCCCGCGGAGCAGAACGGGAGGTGGAGTGTTGGTCGCAGTCGACAGGCGCTACCGCTCTAGGAGACGCGAAGACTTAGAGAAATTTCCCGAGAGCGTATGGGTCGAGATTGAGGCTGCAAAGGGAGTACGCGTTTTAATCGGTTTATTTTACCTCCCTCCCCAGACACCGCCAGATGAATTTCATAGTTGTCTTGTTGGCATAGAGAATACAGTGAATGACTCACAGGGATGCGAAGTCTTAATCTTGGGGGATTTTAATGCTCCTGGAGTCAACTGGCCGCAGTTTGATGTTTTTACGGACAACTTTTACTGCAGGCAGAAAGGCACCCAGCTCTTAAACTTTTCTTCTTTCTTAAATCTCACACAACACAATAATGTTCTGAATCACCAATTTAATGCTCTAGATTTATGCTTCTCAAATATGGACAGTGTGCGTGTAGCACGGGGTGAACTCCCATTAGTTCCTCAGGATACATATCATCCTGCACTTGATATAGTACTTTCTTTCGAAAATTCCTCTGTTCGTGCTCATTCTGGTGGTTCCCCGCCGCACACCTCATATAATCTGTCAGCAGGGGACTATGTCGGGATGCATCATTACCTCACGAGTTTTGATTGGGCATTGATCTTGGAGTCGCCTGATGTAAATGACCAGGTCATGCTCTTCACGCGAACTGTTCGGGGGGCCATGGATACTTTTATTCCGTTAAAAACAGTTACTAAATCTCGCTTTCCTAGCTGGTTTTCCAGTGAGCTAAAAACACTACTGAAAAGAAAGGACTTTTTTCACAGGAAGTTTAAGAAAAGTGGCCTTTTAAAGTGGGAGGTAGAATTCAAGAGCTGCAGAAAGCAATGTAAGACGGTCCTAGATCGCGACCGCCAGGCTCATCGTTGCTCAGTGGAATCAGATCTTGTCAATAATCCGAAGAAATTCTGGAGGTACATTAATTCACGCTCTGGGAGGCATATCGAGTCGAAGATTGTCCTGGATAATCACGAGAGCGATTTGAAGTCCGTGCCTGAGTTATTTGCTGAGCATTTTAGGTCAGTCTACAGGGATAGTACGCAGCGTTCTGCACCTGCGCTGCCTCACTTAGATGGGTTTGGTGACTTGTTAAGTTGCATTAATGTCGATGAGGAGTGCGTCCGGTCCTGTATTAAGAAAATGAGAGCAACATTATCAGTAGGGCCCGACGGCATTCCCTCTGCGATTCTCAAAACTTATCACGACATATTCACGCCGGTACTGTGCTCTATATTTAACAACTCGTTAAGGTTGGGAACCTTTCCTGAAACGTGGAAAGTCGCTGCTGTTGTTCCGGTCTTAAAGTCGGGGAAAAAAGGTGATATTTGTAACTATAGACCTATTTCTCTTCTCTCTCCATTTTCTAAGCTCTTTGAAATGGTCGTCCATCAATTCCTGTCTTTCAAATTTCGAAACTTAGCAATTCCCAATCAGCATGGTTTTATGAGCGGGAGATCAACTACTACTAATCTTGTTAGCTTTATGTCTGCCGCATCTCGTGTGATATGTAACAGAGGTCAGTTAGACGTTGTCTACTTTGACTTAAGTAAGGCTTTTGACGTAGTCAATCACATTATTCTTTTATCCAAACTTTCCTCCTATGGAGTATGTGGCTCAGTACACGACTGGTTAAAAAGCTACTTGTCAGAGAGAGAGGCGTATGTCCGGGTCAACAACATGAACTCTTCGTTATACAAGGCTCGCTCTGGCGTTCCTCAGGGATCTGTTTTAGGACCCCTTCTGTTCACAATTTTCGTAAATGACGTCTCTTTTGCTGTTTTAAATTCTTCATTCCTGCAATATGCTGACGATATAAAAATTTATCGAGAAATAGTTACTGAACATGATTGTGCTAAGCTCCAGGAAGATGCATGTTCTTTCTACCGATGGTGCTCTGAAAACGACCTTTTCTTGAACCCGTCCAAAACCAAGGTCATGACGCTCTCTCGGAAAACTCACAATATCTCTTTTGCATATAATATTCAAGGAGAGACTTTGTCTCGAGTAAGTGTAATGAAAGATCTCGGAGTCATGGTTGATTCTGGGTTGCGTTTCTCTGATCACGTTGGTAGGCTGGTTAACTCGTCATTGCGAATGTTGGGTGTTGCCTCTCGCTTAACCAGGGAGTTCGAAAACCCGACTGCTTTTATCACGTTATACTGTTCGCTATCCAGGTCGCAGTTAGAATATGCCTCAGTTGTTTGGAATGGAATTTCTAAAAGTCACTCCTTGGAGATCGAACGTGTGCAAAAAAGTTTGTTTCTATCTTTAAACATCGCTACATAAAGGAGGATGTTCACTGTTTAACATATGAGTCTGCGTTAAAGCGTGTTGGTTTGCTTAGCTTGCACCGGCGTCGGGAGAACGCGGACTTACTATTTTTGTTTAAAACGCTGCATGGACTCATCAATTCTCCGAGCCTGTTATCGGAACTGTGCCTTAGGGTCCCACGTGTGCCTACTCGTCTTCTGTCATCTTTTTATGTGTCTAGAACGTTTAGTCCGGTAAACCCAATTGTGAGAATGGCACAGCGTTTGAATCAATACTCTGAAAAACTTGATATTTTCCACCCTTGCTACAGGACGTTTGTCCTTTCTATTAAAAACTTGCCCGTGCAGGATGAGCATTGCTGAATGGCTCTGTTATGTCTGAATTTCGTCATCTCCATGGCGTGCTTTCTGGTGGTGCACTTGTTGTCCTACGGTCTTGTGTTCCGTGTCTACTGTTACTGCCTCGTTTTTATTTTATTCTACTAATTACTCGTGCACTACCTAGTATTATGCTTAAAAATGTATCTTCTTTTCTGCGGAGATGTGTATAATGTATTTTTTTATCCACCAGTGTACCAGCACCAAGACCTCAGGGTTGTTCCTGGGCACTGTATAATAAAGATTGATTGACTGATTGGTTGATTGATTATTATTATTATGTTTCGCGCTTTCTTTTCAAATCACCACTTTTCATCTCATCCTATGTTTTCCACGATGTTTGCAAGGTACTGTAGTCTCGCATTATATCCTGTCGTGGTGCAGTCCTTGAAGGCGACACACATTTAGATATTACATGGTCCTGGGGCGGTGTATATTTGTTCTAATGGGCATCATATATACGTTTTAGTGATTGAAAACAAACTCGTTCCAAGTAGGAATGCTATTTACCTTTTCGTAGTCGAGGTATCATATAATGCTATGTTCCCAGACCGAGCACTGGGAAAGCTACATTCTCAATATCGTCTTTTTCTGCTTTTATGTTGTTGGCGTTTTTTAAGACAGAATCGTCTTGTGCTCAAAAAAGTCTACCCGCTTCAACTCTACCATCTGCTGCCATCACACCTATAAACCAACACGCGGCCCTGACGTCACGCAGCTGCGGTGGCGCTGTCGACGGCAAGGCGCATGCGCAGACGTTTCACTTCACGCGAATTCGTTTTCTGCAACGAGCAGTGCCCACACCTGGTGTGGGCAAATGCGGGCTTGTTTGTAAGCAGCGTGTCGGTCTATACCGACGACACCATATCACGTTTGGCAATCAGGCACCTACGCACACTGCCACTCCATCAGCTGAAGGTGTATATGCGACTTCCAAAATAGTCTGTAAGTTGTCTGTGACTGGGTGGTTAAGCAAATAGGCCGCCATATGTGGACCATTGCGCAAGGAGATAGCAATAGCTGTACATCGCCCGGCCGAACAAATTGCTGCTGTGTCCCTGTTCCAGCTGCGATGCCGGCCTCGACCGTGTTGCATCCCATTTTCCGGCGGGTGTATTCAGCGTAACGTCACGAAGGCGTTGTTCGGCTTCCGCCAGGAAACACTACCCTGAAATAATTAAGACAGAATTCGCGTGTTTCGCCTAAGTTCGGTAAGCACTCGTATATAAATGCATAGTACATTGTATTACGGAAACGGAGATAAGGCCTTCTCAACGGACTCCACAAATATAGCCGCGGTATTCGCCTTCTCTTGCATTCATCTCCATACAAACTACCTAGTAAAAACGAATTAGCTGTGCTGCCTGCCTGATATACGCTGCACAACGGGACCTCCTTTTCTCGGTGACAACACAGGCTCATAGAAACACGCCTCATAGGAATATACCTTTTTTGTTTGTATATGGAAGGAATGCAAGAAGGGAGGATATGCGTTCTATATTGTGAGAATGTTTGTGTTTGTAAAAGTACAGTACACAGCATCGTTGTGGCGAGAACGTCTCCGTAGAACAATGTTTCTGGTGAAAGCTTCCAGTATTACGACGAAGCTTTCTAGGACAAGGCGGCAGCGGCCTCTAAAAAATGGCAGCGGAAGCGGAGGAGTCGCCAGGCGTTCAGAAATTTAATTAGGTTCTCAACACTGCACTTTCTCCACACCCGCCATTGGGAAACAAAGGAAACGAAAATAGCAAGGCGGAGAAAAAGCCCCGAAACTCGGTCGTGCTGCGCTTGAGCGCTTTAACTAGCCAACAAAAAACATTGAGGGAGAAACGGGCATTAGATTGCAAGTTCAAATAAATCAACAAGTTAACAAAAAGTGGCAAAAGGAACTAAAAATAAAAATCTTATGGAAAGTCTCTGTTTGGCTAGCGAAATTTTCTAACACACTTGTGGCCGTGAGGCGTCTGTTCATTGCAAATCGTTGGCTGCAAATTTTATTCTTGTAAAACACGCCTAGACAGTTCTTTACACAGCCATGTTCTAGTTAGTACATGCTCTTCCAGAGTACCGGATATGAGAAATAAGGGATGCGCTTCAAGTTGACTGCCTTTTTATACGTCAAGGCTGATACACAAACATGATTCAGCGGTATTGATTACATAAAATTGAAATGGCGGCCATTTTACGTTACTGAAGTTGCAGCCAGGTCCTGGGAGTGGAAATGCATCGTTTCTGTAATGGGAAACCCGACCTCTCGTGTGAAAAGACGGCACAGCAGCGAGCGAAAAGTCTTATGGCGTGAAACCTGGCAGCAAGTAAATGTAAACTTACCACAAAACGAACGTTGGCATCCTCTATTCACGACGATTTACGGAACGCGCTCAACGCATGACAAGGCTCAAAACACAAATTAACTCGAAACCGCGCTTGCTCTGGAACAACGGGCATAACGCTTCGGTTGCTGATCTTGCTTGCGGAGATCGCGTATTGCAGTGAGATTGTATTTAGAACTCGTGGTTTGTTGTAGTCACTTTACAGATCACAGTGATTAGTCCACCCCATGTTGTGTCTTGAAGTTGAATTGATGGACAAATTTAGAGCGATACCTGCAAAAGACGACATGAAATCTAATTCCTTTCCACTTAGAAAATTAAGTATGTACATTTATTATTGTATTCTAATCTGCGGCGCTGTTTATTAAGCAGCAGCAACCAGACATGCCGTTGTCATCTAATTGTCTGTGATTATGAGTACAATAGCAGAAAACACGGGTGGTCAAGAAGTAACAAATAAAATCACATTAGAATGCTTATGTTCTGTTTGCACTGTTTCACTAAACTGAATCTGTTAAAATAAACAAACGCAAACCCGCCGATGCGTCCAAACTTGATTTTGGTTCTCGAGCAGCGTACTACGGCCGTTCTTGACAAATATTTATTTTACTCTTCGCGTCTAAAACGGATGGCGCATGCGCTCAGCCTTCTTCGTGTTGCCCAATGATGCAACGGTCTACAGCACCACGTTTTTAGAGTATAGTCTTATAAAATAAAAAGTTCTAGGTTCCCTGGTGAGTCTGTATGTATTTTTTTCTAAAGCAGCGGAAGAGCGTTTCAACGCGCAAAATTGGATTACAGTCAAGCCAATTGTTTTTGTTTCTACTTGGAGATATATTGACAGAGAAGAAACAAAGTTAGGAGTCGGCTCGAAGTCTGCCACTCTCACTTAGTACCTGTACCTGAAAAAAATATTTCATATGTATCTTGAATTTTGAAAGATGCTTTGAACAAAACTTTCAAAACGAACCCACCAATGGTGCTGCAATTGACGGCGGCAGGTATTGCATTGTTGAAAGATGGTCATTGAGAAGACTAACTTTTAAACGATGTGCTTTAGAGTACTATGTTTTAGTTTATATGTTTTAAAATATTTTCTTAAGAAACCTTTTTTTATTATCACAATAATGTAGTAGACATCTCTTAGGAGATGTGTTCCTTTGCGGAATGATTTTACGAGATGTGCTTTTGGTGAAAAAAATACTCTGAGGGGGCTTTTTTGTTAAAAATGTGTTATAAAACGAGATTTAGCTTAAATACCTTTTTCCGGCGAAATTATGTGTTTTGTTTTGTGGTATTATATTATTTAGCCATTGCGATGACGGTTTTGTGACCCGTGTATTAAGCCGAAACGTATGTGCAGTCTCCAATCCCCCTCCCCCTCCCCCACTCTCGCAAAGACGAGATTGATGCCCGTTCCGCCCCAGGGGTGGGTTGACGGACGCCAGGGACGAGTGTGAGATCGAAGCTGTCGGCGGCTAAAGAAGGTAACCAACACCCGGGCTTCGAGGCGCCTAGGTTAAAGTTGACGACCATGATGAAAAGGAATTGTACGGATTCAAAATGCGAACACACAGTCCCGCTTGTCATTGGAGGAGTATTTTCTAGGCACGCCGAAGAACCGTTTAGATGCCCGAAACGACGGCGGCGGAGCTGCGGTTTCGAAACTGCTGCTCTGTAAACGGCGCCAAAAAAAAAAAAAGAGGGGGGGGGGGCGGGGGGAGGACAAGACAAAGGGTCAACCATAGCACTTTTTGCCATAAACGACGGGGCTGTGCGAGGGGCGACGGCGATGGGTAGAGAGCGCTAGCGTTGTCGAAGTACGGTGGTGCGTGCCCTATGATCAGGTGGATTCTTGCATACGGACGCCTCCGGAGTTCGCCGGCAAGGGTAATCTTCCGCAATAATGCTGTTCTAGAACAAACCAGCAATCGTATGGTTCTGTTAACTCTGTCCCTTGAAAACATTAATATTCTGAATAAGGATTCATGTTTACTCTCCGCAAGTATAAGAATTATAATGTCCCGCATTCTAGCTAAAGTGTATGAAACAAAGCGTATCATGTGTAACTCTCACCTTCTTTGTCCGTAAATCATGCGACACTCATGTCAGCTGCGTCAAACGCTCCCGCAATGTGGGACCCACATCACTACAGGTAGGAAAAAAATTGTTGCAGAAAAGCAGCAACGAATCTTCCGCGCTACTGATAGCATCCGCCCTTAAGATTGGAAGACCGGGCACTGCTATTCAGAAGGGGCTGGCATTGCCAATGAATGCGCCAGACGCTCCAAAATGAACATGCCACAATACCTAGTCAGAAAGCACGCGACGCGCGAAAGAGAATGTTTTTCTTAAACCTTCCTAAAAGCAAGCTTAGTGAACACTCGAACAGAGAACAAAGAAGGAACATCGTGTAAAAGAAGTTCCTTTAACACAGCAATCTCAAATCGATCGCAAAAGAGAACGAGGAGTGTTTTAAAACCGTGAACACGAAGAATGAGATCGCTTCCAACGAAGGTCGCCCCGAGTTTTCAGGCTAGCTGTGAGTGCTCGTTAAACGAGGGGCTGTAATTTGTCAGACCTATCTGCTTATTAATCTGAAGGAGATGGAGGTTCTATCTTTCTGGCCCTTCAGAATTCCATGATGAGAAGTGCTAATGATAGGGGGGGGGGGGGCGTTCACTACGCGTCCTTTAGTCGCTTTGTGCTCTGATTTTAATAATGGTGCTTTTGAGTGCCGTCTTAGGGGAATAAAAAAAACAGTATTAATTATTCGGATTATACCTTGATATTTTCGCTGCTTTTATGCAGAGCACTGCCCTCCCGCAGAGCAGTGTCTTCCCGCTTAAAAGTCTCGCGGAACATAAAAAAGAAAGATAATTATTATTTTAAGACGAGGAGCAATTGTCATTTATAATGCTTTCGTGCGGTGAATTTTGAAGACGTGCAAATATTTTTATTTCAAAAGCAAAATACAAGTTAGTTTCGGTAATCGAGGAAAACTTTTCTGCAGTTTGCTTTTCAGAAGTTTAAAGCAATAATGGTATGTATTGATGCGTGTATTTAAGCTTTCTTTCCCTCTGAAGGCGCCAAGAGCGCAGAAACATGGTTGGAGTTGAGGGAGTAAACATGTTTAATCGTATCCACTTTGTTACTCGGAAACGAGGATTTGAGAGCAACACAGACAGATGCGGAAAATAACACAGCACGGGAAAATGAGAGCAAGTTTTCGAGATGTCTCTTTCGATTTTATGTAATATTTGCGGTGTAGGCCTAACGTATTTATGTACCTAAACTGAGAGACTCCCCGAAAACTACCGACATTTAAATATTTATTAAAACTGCTTCATAAACTGTTGTGAAGCCAACCAGACAAACGCGGTAATACTTATGGTTTTGCGTTCAATCTCAAATTGAGAATATCACATTTGTTTCTCATTGCACCCTACTTCTAAGGAAGATTTCAGCACCGCCAATATTTGCAATGTATTTTTGTACTTTCTGCGCTTCAAATGAAATCATGAAATCAAATGAAACTTGGGGCACGACACCGGGTCCGGAACGATGTTCATACGTGTACCTCTGATACAGGTTGGTTTACATTCACATACATGTTTCAAAAGTGATGACCTGTTCTTGATTACGGTGTCGTGCCCGACCCATTTGCGTTTTTTGTGCCATAGGCTTCGTACCTATGTTTGTTCCTTGTACATGCGCCTCCTGCTTCTCGTAAGCGGTGATATTGAGTGCAATCCGGGTCCAATGACTAAGGAACAGGCGGAACAGTTGGCTTCCGTTTTCGCTATTGCCCAGCAGCTGCAAATAGGGCAAAGGAATGTAATCGAAGAATTAAAGACACTCAAAAAAGATCTGCAAAGTACAAATAAATCGGTTACCGAGCTGTCCTCTAGAGTTACAGTTATTGAAACGCAAGCGTCCGCTAGCGCTTCAACACTAAAAGATTTGCGTGGAGAGATTGTGACATCTGGGACAGTGTTATCTTGTGTGACGCAGGGGCGCCTTTCTGTTCTTGAGGCTCGTTGCGAAGATGCCGAAAATAGACAAAGGCGTAACAACTTGATTATTCATGGCTTACCTGATACAGATAGTGAAACGTGGGCGATCACCGAACAAGTGGTCCTAAAAATGTGTTCAGAGAAGCTTGGCCTTAGTTTAGAACAAAGCTGGATTGAACGTGCCCACAGACTGGGTCGTTTTGGTCCGAACAAAAACCGCCCAGTAATAGTAAAAATGTTGTCTACTAAGCACAAGGATTTGATCCTTAACGATGCCCGCAAGTTAAAGGGTACTGGATACTCTCGTAAATGAGGATTTTTCCCCAGCAGTGCGTGAAGCACGACGAATGTTGCTTACTTTTGCGAAAGCTCAAAGTGAAAGATTTAAGCTTCGTTATAATAAACTTTCCATTGGTAACAACGCTTTCGTTCATGATCCTGTGAGCAAAACTGTTGTGCCTGAGATTGATTAACTATGCGTAGCACCTTCACGTATCTCTGAAAAACCCATTTCTGTTTTATCTACTAATATAAGAAGCCTCATGCACAAGCGCGATGAATTACAATAGTTTTATTGATTCCACCAGTGCTGATATGATTGTTATCACAGAAACATGGCTACATGATACTATTGATGACAGAGAACTTTTTGACTGCGTTCCCTCTTTTAACATTTATCGTTGCGATAGGATTGGTCGGTGCGGAGGAGGCGTCTTGATAGGAATCAGAAAGACCATCGCATCTGCTTTAGTTAGCATAGCCACTAACCTCGAAATGGTTTTTATATGTATAAATACCAAAGAGTCGCGCCATCTTGTCGGAGTGTGCTACCGCCCACCGAATTGCGATGCCTCTTTCGTTGATGCGCTGCATGATGCGCTTGCCGGGCTCGTTTCCAATTATCCCAATGCATCCATCACACTTTTCGGTGACTTTAATTTTTCTACCATTGACTTGACTAATCCTCCTCTGCTACAAAGATCAGAACCGGGACGGTTTGTTGAGTTGTGCCTTGAATTTAATCTTACCCAACTCATTAAAAGTCCTCCCAGAATTACCACGGATTGTAGCGCTATTTTAGACCTTCTTTTGACTGCCCTCCCCGACGTGTTTTCAGATATATCATGCCTCGATGGCCTAAGCGACCATAAGCTTGTTCACCTTCATGCCATGTTCCCAGTGCCGACTAATGTCACTTCACGAAAAGTTATCAGAAATTACGCAAAAGGTAACTATAATGCAATTAATACTAATCTGATAGTGTTCGCTCAAGATTTTCTTTTCGATTTTTCTTCTCGTACAGTGGAACACAACTGGCTACTGTTTAAAAATACAATGCTTGGCCTAGTTGAAAAATTTCTTCCCATCATCAGTATAAAAACAAATCATTCTGCGCCCTGGTTTAACCGGGACCTGAAGCTAATACTAAATAAAAAAAGCGTCGCTTCAGGAAAGCCAAGCGAAGCCGCTCCGATTCTGACTGGGCGAGTTATAAGGAGTGCCATCGTTGGTACAAGGGGAAAAGTCGGGAAGCTCGTAGAAAATATTTTACTCAAGATTTGCCGTCACTTCTCTTGAATAACCCAAGAAAATTTTGGAAGGTGGTTAATCCAAAAGCCAATGCCGCACTTCACTTAACTGATAACGGGAACATTGTATCTGAGGAAGGGTGTGCTTCGCTGTTGAATACGACTTTTGGTGCCGTGTTTACTCAGGAACCACTGGGGGCAATCCCTCCCTTTCCTTCGTATTTAAGCAATAACATGCCTAACGTAAACATTACACCGGACGGTGTTCTTAACCTTATTAACAGCTCTAAACTTTCTATATCCGCTGGTGAAGACGGCATTAGCTCGAAATTATTGATGTGTACTAAGGACATTAGCTGTGTCATACTATCCGAAATATTTTCCCAGTC
This sequence comes from Ixodes ricinus, assembly GCA_037355805.1. Taxonomy (NCBI): domain Eukaryota; kingdom Metazoa; phylum Arthropoda; class Arachnida; order Ixodida; family Ixodidae; genus Ixodes; species Ixodes ricinus. Next base: position 83,293 of record JAZHYW010002684.1, read on the forward strand.
ATTGCTAGAGGGTAGGCTGCCCAATGATTGGAAAATCAGGCGGGTCGTTCTTGTCGTCAAGGGTGGTGATAACTCATCTGCTGATGACTACAGGCCAATATCTAGAACCAGTGTGTCATGTAAATTACTTGAACATATAATCTATACTAACCTTGTCACTTTTCTTGAGAACAATAATTTCTTTTCACCTCATCAACATGGTTTTAGAAAAGGACTGTCCTGTGAGACACAGCTGGCTGGTTTCTTACATCATATTCACACTAATTTGGACAGCAATGAGGTTACTGATGCTATTTTTCTCGACTTTTCTAAGGCATTTGATCGCGTTCCTCATCAGCGTTTGCTCTCGAAATTATCTGCACTAAATATTGACCCGCATGTATTAAAATGGATTAAAGACTTTTTACATAACAGGACCCAGTACACTATCGCTAACAACCATCGTTCAAATCCTGTTCCCGTCACCTCCGGTATTCCTCAGGGAAGTGTGCTGGGCCCGCTTCTTTTTCTATCTATATTAACGATTTGCCTAACTCCTTGACCTCACAAATTCGTCTTTTCGCCGATGACTGCGTTATTTATCGTCGGATCAGTAACCCATCAGATTCTACTGCCCTTCAAGACGACTTACTAAATATCAGCTCATGGTGTACTAACTGGCTCATGATTTTAAACTCTTCTAAATGCAAGCACGTTCGTTTCACTCGTCCTAATAATTCTTGTTTGTACCCCAGTCAATATCACATTCAAAATACCCCGTTGGAATTAGTCCAATCTTACAAATACCTAGGAGTTCACCTAACCTCCGATCTATCGTGGAACATGCATATTAATTACATTCTTTCAAAAGCTAACCGTAGTCTCGGTTATTTAAAACGTAACCTTTATTCTGCCCCATCTTCTCTTAAACGACTAACATACGTCACGCTTGTTCGACCGATCATGGAATACGCTTGCAGCATTTGGAACCCTCATTATCATTACTTAGCTGCCTCACTGGAAGCACTCCAAAACCGAGCCGTTCGTTTCATTTTTTTCTGATTACTCACGTCATACCAGTGTAACTAACCTTAAAACTCGTGCTGACCTTCATTCACTTGAGATACGCCGCAGGGCATCAAAGCTATGCCTTCTGCATAAAATTTACCACTCGCCATCACTTCACTCATCACTTCTCTCTCAACCGTTTTATGTTTCAGCCCGCATTGATAACTCATGCAAGATTAAACTTATTTCTTGTAAGTCATCCTTGTTTTTCTGCTCGTTTTTGCCATCCGCCATTGCTGACTGGAACGACTTGCCCGATAACATTGTTTGTCAACGTAATCAAGTTCTTTTTCGCCAAGATTTAACTACTTTTTGGGGCCCTTGATGCATGTCTACTTATGTGTGGTTGATTTTGTTGTTTTTGTGCTCTGTACTTTTGATTTATTCTGCTTTGTAACCCCTCCCCCTCCCCTTACATAATGCCCCTTGAGGGTGTGTAAGGTATTTAAATAGATAAATAAATAAATAAATAAATAAATAAATAAAGCACTGAGGTTGCTAATACTTAGGTGCAATCTGCTGCACGCTCTAGAGCCACGATAATCTTCAGGGGAAGAGGGGGGGGGGGGGGCTTTGGTGTGTTATCTTTCTTGATCACATCGTGCGTTTGCACAAGGGATTTAAAATTTAGTTGGATGCGCTTGCGGATTGTTTAATAATTAAAGCAAAACGGATTTTCAATAATTATTCGCTCAAATAATCGTGCGGTTGGTTATAGTTAACACAATTGTTTTGCTAAAAGAAACCTTGCTTTTACGCTTGTTTATCCTCTTCGAAGCTTCGTTTATGTTTACCCAAATTAAAGGCATTGTGCATATATATATTTATTTTATTATTATATTTAATTACTTTACTAGACCTCAGTAGAACACAGTGACAGTAAGTTTTCTTTTTAATATCTATACGATTTTATTTTAATGTCAATCACGCACCCTAAAACAAATAATTTCGTGAAAGTTTCTTTCACGCTCCAAGAACTCTTTCAGCTGTTGGAAAAAGGTGTCGACTCAAGCTCTATCGCCCACTGGCGCAGTACAGCATGTGAGCGAACCATTCTACGGCAGAGTGGACGTCCCGCAAAGATTGGTTTCTTAATGTATCGCACTGCAATTTACTGCAGGGATAAAAGCAGGTGGTAGATGTTTACAATGAAAAATCAAAGAATGAATTTCCCTTGTTCAAAAAAAAAATATCAAAAAACGGTTCTGGGCAGTCTACGCCGCCACTTCGCAGTAAAGAGAAGTGCTGCCGACAGATGGCGTACGCCGCGTCGAGGGCGCGGCGGCCAATTCGAGTTGATAGTAGACGATCTCCCGATAAAGAACCCAAATATGCCGGCGCACCCTCGATGAGGCATACGCCATCTGGCGGCAGGAATTTTCTCTACGCGCGCATCGTCTGCGAAGTAGCGGCGTGGATTCGCCACAACGGATTTATATTTTCACAAGTAAGTTAATTTTATGATTGTTTCACTATAAGCTTCCACTGCGCTCGCATGTGTGCTTTTACCTTTGTAGTAAATTGCAGCGCGACACGTTGTGAAACCGATTTTTGTGGGCAGTCTAAAGTGCCTTAGACGTGTTAGATTACATGCTGCAAAAAGGCAACTGGGCGATAAAGAACTCTTTCCCATCAAAAAAGAAACTTAAGAGAACATCTTTTAAGTTTTTGAAGAACTAACATTTTAAAGGGTGCTTAAAATAACTTTGAGGGTACAAAATATGGACGAACCGGAGAGCCCCTAAGAGTCTTTTTGCGACAAGTTATTTTTAGAGAGGGGTATTCTGAGGCAATATATTACCGGGGAAATAACCGGGTTTGCCAAACTTAGCTAATGACCACATTATAATCTTGCAATTTTAATTATTGTATTAAAATTCCATAACCAGATAAACATGTATTGAAAATATTTAGTTGCTTTTCTTTTCGTATCGATATTACATTATATTAACCCTGAAGCGAAAATGCTACGTCAAAGCGCTCTGATACAACGCACTAGGCGTGACAGAATACTTCGCATTACATTTTTTTGTTCCTAATCAAAGGTGATTGGCACTGTTACAATCAAAGCGTAGACGCAAAAAAAAACGAATATGCTGTCTCCTATATACAAGCATAGTATGTCAAGACATGTCGACGATACGATGAGTAAATTACTGAATATACAAAGAATGAACGAACGCAGTATAGAAAACGATTTCGACTATCCGCATTCCCCGAGTTTTCTTGTAAAAAAGTAGTCATCAATAAGATCGAAGTCTCCACGTTTTCTGGCTTTTTGTGTAAAATAGGTTCTGCGTAGGGCATGCGCAAAAGGTGACGAGGTGAGAACGGCAGGGCAGTGTTCCCGCCTCTAGGTTGAGCTTCCTATTTTCGACAACGTGTCAGCGTTCTGTACACCTCGACAGCTCGTGCGCACAGCCAATGAAAGCACTACGGGATGCATGGAGCTCGCGCTCGGAACCCGGCGTTCGAAAAACACGCCCTGTCGCTCTCATTCCGTCAATGTCTGAAGTCAGATATAGAACGTTGCAAACATCAAAAACAAAGTCGACGTCAGGGAACTCCGACAAACTCTTCCTTCCCTCGAGATATAACGGCGGATCCGCGCGCAGGACCGCAAGGGGCCGGCCGTCGCTTCCGCTGTATACCTCCCCCAAATGCATTCCCAGATTTTCTTTTGCTTCCGCCTTTGTTTCCGCGTTCCTCACGCCCGACTTGGGAATCTTAGCGAGCAAGCGCTTTCTTCCTGCGACGACAAACGTGAAGAATGTCGGTCTTGTGGCTTCGATAAGAACGCGAATTCCCCTGTTTTCCCTTGTCTGTGTGCTCAATTCCCTTTGCAGGCTTACTACTTTCAAAGACTGCATGGGTTCTGCTCACAGCATTGCAAATACACTCACATCGGAAGCTGAGAAATACCGCTTCACGTTATGCCGACTTCTTTGGGGGCACCGGAATGCGATGTGTCAAACATTCAAGTTGTGCCGAGCGATTTGGTTTTATTTTAAGTTTCGATTTTCTCCGCTTCGAGTATGCAAGCTAGTTGGAAAACAACACGTATTGTCCTCTTACAAGAAGTGTTGGACGACACGGCTTTCTCAATGCAGTCCTTTTTTATAGTTCAATTTCAGACACTAGAAAACTATTGTCGCCGAATACTTAAGACAGTGGGACGCTCGGGACTCCACAAACCTTGAGTTCCTTATGACTTCGGTGACTACCGTAGTTTGCGTATTGTAGTCCGCACCTTGTGTATAGTCCGCCAGTACAACCTTCGTTTGAAAACAATGCTTTACCATCAATACACTGCATCCGGTGCATATAGGCGCGCTCTGATGCAGAATATGCATCCTAAAAAGTCCTACACAGCACACCTTAAGAAGCGCCCGCTTTATTAATGAAGAAAGATGACTGTATGCGCTACTAAATTTATTGTTAACATAAGCTGTCATACACGAACTTAATTACGTCTCGTCTATAAGAAAGATTTTTAAATTTACGTTCTAACAACTTTGCTTGAAAGCAAAGTTCAAGATCCTTCAAAATGCCGAGACGTGAGGCATTCAGTGAACGACAAATGATGTCAATGATTTCAAAGAGAAGCAAAAAGCATCAACAAATATTCCGCACCTGTAGACGGTCATCAGCACGTAAAACTCCTATATTTTGAACACGTAAAGTTTGTGAGCTAAGGTCCGAAAAATAAGGCATATCAATGGTGTATAAATAGGTTTTACCTTGTGTTAATTTTGGTGTCCCAAGTGGTGTTGTCAAGTGAACAGGTCATCACGCACTTTACAACGTAAGTCAGAAAAACGACAAGCTTAAATAGTGTCTAGCGAACTATACGACCGCTGAAATCCTAAGTTTCGGAATTTCATTTTTTAATACATTCACGTTAGAACGCTCGTTTTGCCAAAAACCTGGGCTTGTCTTTCATTTGTCAGCACCGGAAGAGAGAGAGGAGAAGGAGGAAAGGGTGACGCGTGCGACGCTCCCATTGGTCCGAAGCACTGACGTCAGCACGCGCCGACCCTTTCCTTTCTCTCCTGCGCTGACAAACTGACAGACACCGGCGCGTTTTCGTAAAAAACGAGACCTTTCGTTTTCCTCAAAGTAACGCGCAAAGCTGGCGCGGAGCCGGGGAGGAGGAGGCGCCGCGCGACACCTCATAGATAAGAAAGGCGTAGTTCCTAATGAGATTGAGTCATCAGAGAAGGCCAACGCTGGACACAAAACGAGCGCTGCGTAAGCGCTCGGCTTCAAGTCAAGTTCGAGCCGAATTAACGCTGACGCAATCGTCACGTCCGATCTGTGTCCAGCGTATTTTTTTCTGACAACGCCAGCTCATTCAGCAATATGGCTTTGTTATTGAAGAGGACCTCGCTCCACGGCGCGGTGGAATGCGGGTGTGCTTATTTACCGCTCTTCCGTCGCCCGTCGTCCTTCGCTCTGGTGTCTGGCGTAGGCTATGATGTGTGTGTGTAGTTAAAACAATGGCTGCAGTTCCCTCAGCGAGTGATATGGATGCGTTTCCTTCCACGAGTGGTATGGATGTGGTTCTTTCCACGAGTGATATGGGTGACCGTATCCAAGGGCGTGGACGTACTCTAACAGGCAGAATACAGAAAAGGGGGTGAAAAAAAGTACAGGAGAGATTCATTGGCGGATTCTTACGAAATCCGTTAGCATAAGCCTCAGGAAACGCCAAACACGTCACTCTTTAGGAAACGCTAACGCTGGCCCCGTAACGAAGCTAAAAGAGGAAGCAAAAGAGAAAGCTAAAAGAGAAAAGTGAAGGGGTCAATGTTGGCGTTTACCAAGGGAGGACGTGTCTGGCATTTCCAAGTGCCATACTAACACATTCAATAAGAGTACCAATAGAACGTCGTGTATTTTTTGCATTTAAATTACGGCTAAGCACGTCATCAATTAAGCTACCGATTAATCGATTAGTGCTTTAGTAGTGAATAAAGGTTTTAACCGGCAATTCGGTAAACATTTTACAAGCAATGAACAAACAAAATATTTAACGCTTAACGCTTTTATAATCCAAGACGCTCAAGAATATCTTTGAATCGTTATGTTTGGCCGCGCGAAAAAGTGTGCTAACAAATTTAAATTAGAGATAGTGAAGGAAAATGAAAAGAAGAAAATGTCTATTCGGTGTCCATGAACCATGCCTTATCATGCGTGTGTATAGAAATGTGATAGTTAGATAAGAATATACCGTCGTTTTTGCTCCTTTTTATATATTTTAAACGTTATGAAAATATTTGTTTTCTTGATCGGGCTGGGAAACCAAATGTGGAAGGTTGGAAATAATTGCGATTAGTACTAACTCGTTTTCTGGGCCAAAGCAAATTCACTCACCTAAATTCGATGTTATGACCAAGTTCAAGGGTTTCTTTGGTTGGATAGCACAGGCATATACTCGTAATCGAAGGTGCGCCACCTTGAAGAAAATCAGTGTTTAATTTAACAAGAAAACAAAAACCATAAAAATCAACCTTTTGGAAAGAGCTTCAAATGCTTTCATGAAATGAAATAAAACTCGCACCAAAATAGAAGGAAGAAATACGGAGAGTCCCTTTGACCTTCGTTTTCGAGATGCTTTAAATTGTTCTTTGCATCTGTGTTCACTGCACGAAATTGTTAGCGCGAACACAGCACTTGCAATTGTTCGCACTTTATTTTAGACGGGTATTGGCGGGTAACCAGATTTACCGCTTAGCTAAGTGCCTTGCATTGGTGCTTGCCACCGAACTCGCATTTTTACGGATGGCTCTTGATTTCCGAGAGAAAAGATTAAATAAAACCTGCGATCGCTTCTTCATGCTATCAATGTGGCGATGTGCCTTACCGTCTAGCCCAACTTTTCAAATAAATGTGAAAAAGAGAATCTAACGGCGAGAAAGAATACTAGCTTGACCATTGCACACCTCACATTATAGCGCAGAGTGCAGAAAGTGAACCTCGCTGTGAAACCGAAACTTAACCTTGATCAAGATCCTATCCGTGAAGGCAACAATCCACGTATATCCACGAACCAGACGCACGCTACAATCAATTTGTACAGTTTTAAGCACGGTGCAAGATATGAAAAACGTGCGAAACAGATTTATCCTAGAAAATGTCAGCTCGCTATGGGTTCAATAGCCACCCTTTCGAGAACGCGAATGGAAACGCAACTTTTGCCGGTTAGGCTCCGACCTCAATAAACTGTCGAGGCGTTATTCGAGCACTAAACCGATTTTCGGTTCTAAGCCGAAAACAATGTTGCTCTGTACAGGACCCCAGAGACCGAGAATCATCAACGCCGTGCGTGTGCTTGACAGTGCCGATGCCCCAGGCCTTTGTCCATTTCCCACCAGAGTCGTTTTTCAAAGTTTCATCACTTTTAAAAAGGTCGCCTCCGCCCAAACGCAGCGGTTACGGGAAATTGCGGTATGACGCAATAGTGATAAATGCTTTCTTAGCGCCCGGCTCGCGCCATAAATATCTGACACCTAGGTTTCTATTTTAACTTTATTTTTCTTTTCTTTTTCTCATAACATGTTGGGGAAGATACACTACATAACTATAATGTTTTATCAAGGCGGTGTATTTATATTTAGATTTCCTTGCGACCTCTGAACAAGAAACGTTTTGTTCTAGTTACCAAATGCTCTTTAATTAAATATATCTGTTTCTGTCTTGACATGAGATGAGTCACTGAGCCGCAAAATATATACTCATAGTGACTGTATATTTCGGTATCATGTAAGTTTACTCCGAAAGATACATTCTCTACCGTGTTTAACATACAAAGTGTCCGCAAAAAAAAAATCTATAGTTTTTTTCTTTCGATGCAAAAATAAACTACACGCCGCCGAACGCTCATTCTCCGCCTAAAAGGTCACGCTTGAGGCCAAAACGATACCAAAGTCTCAGCCCTGAGATATTATTCAAAAGTTATACGTGACTTTCTGAACATTTATAAAAAATTGTGGCCCACTGCGACCGTTTTCGGTTTCTGGCGTCATAGAGCTCTCTGCGTTTGATAGCTCCGTCGGCCGCCATTTTTCCTTTGAAATGTTTCAGAAAATCACATTCCTTTTGAATAAGATGTCGGTTATGCTGAAACTTTGACATCTCGTTTGAACCTCTAGCGCTACCTTGGGCGGAAAATGAGTGTTCGGTGATGCGTAATCTATTTTTGCGGTAAAAAAAGAGAAAAGAAAAACCTCTAAACTTCTCTGTGGGGACACGCTTGGAACTGATTTAAGTTTTATATTTTGTCTGCAGACATCGGCATGTGGGCAAATAACACACGCAAAATAACAAGACTCCGCCGGTAGAATCAATACAGAGATACGTCAAATATGCCCTTTCTGTGTTCCCTCATGCTTTAGGTACTATCACATATTACAAGCTTGAGTGCGTACTTACTCTTCCTCAGTTTGAGCTCTTGTCTTGAGAGTATAGTCCTATTCTTGCTTTTGTAATTTCTTTGACCAAATACCAATGGATTCCACTTGAAAAGTCTGATGAGTGCTTGTTCTTTGAAAACCTGAAGAAACAATGCCCCACTGGCGTTCTTATTTGGAAAATATGTCCTTATTTTATTTTATTTTTATTTGGACGTAAAAAAATCCAGCTGAAACATTTTCAGTATCCTCTTTAAGGAAAGACCTTCATTTACTAAGTTTCAGGGAGCTCATACACTCAAAATCAGCTAGATATATTTTCTTGTGTTCCTTTTTCGATTTAATTCTGTAGGCGCTTCTTGCGTCCGCTTGTGGAATCGTTTTCGTTGAAAGGACAAAATCAGTTTTGAAAAGCCCATCGCTCGGCCATGCTTTTAGCAACACACACAAATACAGATGAAACAACAGGTATCACACACCTGCATTTAAAAAAATTGCGTCACGGATAGAGTTAAGCCGGCTATATATTTTTCGGCTACAATTGAGTCCTTCACCAAGAATAAAAAAACGAGAACATAGTGAGTTCAGTTATTGTTGTCCGCAGGTTTTATTTTTGGAGAGGATCAATTTTTTGTCTCTGTAGAAAGAAACTGGTGGAAAGAGGTTCTGTGGAAATTCTCTGGAACGTTTTATTTTAATGCGTTGCTTTTTTTAGCTTTTACGTCCGCCATATTTTCTCTCCGGCAGCCTAAAAATCCAAACAAGGGGCGTGTAGGGCCTATTATTGATGTTCTTGCTTGTTCCAGCATCCGTGTATTGTTATATTTGACGGAGGAATCAAATCGCCCTCTCAAATTTGCTTAGCTTTTCTAATTGACTCGGTGAGCCATTACCCAAATGTTACGCAAACCAAAATATATGAAGTAGTATTCGTGGCGTTTGCAGATTTGCTGCGAACAATTTTTACCGTTCAAAATGCAATAACAGACGCATAATTCTAAAGATATACTATAGACCTAGCCCAGTAATCTTGCTTTCAATTAACTACAACAGCGATTCGCACCTTTACGATTAATTTCCTCAGGGGACGAGCGCATACTGCACTCGACGTGGCAATTAACACGAAAGTAAATTCGCAGCCTCAATTCTACTCTCAGACACGATTAGCCCGTGCCATTTCGTTCTCATTAGGGTGCACTTACGACATCCCTTTTGCACGCTAATGATCGTCGAAAACAAAAGGCATGTAAGCTTGCTTAGTTTGGCATTAGGTAATGGAAATTCTTCGATGCCTAAACTAATGGTTTTCAAAGATAATCTCTTCTTAATGGCCTAAAGAAAAAGGCTTACATGCATTCCCTTTCCCCAGGCAAAGGTAATTGCTGCTATAAAAGCGTGACTCTGCTCACCTAACCTGCAACTCCATCGAACTTTGTTTTGCGGAGACTGAGGACACGTCCGCTCAATGCTAATAAAATTAGCTTTAATATTATATTGTGTTTGAATTCAGACACTCTGGGGTGTCATAACATAATATTTTTTTTTCCTTTAGTAATTGCAAAAAGATATGCCAATATATTCGGCAATCTTGAAACATTGATTTGATATTTTGTATGGGCAAAATAAATAAAATAAGTTATGCAGCATATATACATACCGGACGTCCTGACGCGCTTATATTGAACTAAACATCTTTGAACGTTTGCAATTCAAAGGAACAAGCTAAATAGCTCTTCGAAAACCAGTTCAAGATGATCGCAGCCAAATATAGTCAAAGCTGAGAGCATATAAGCATAACGAACAGGGTTAAGCAAGTTGCGTCATCAGCACGCGAAGGACCCTTCGCTTCCAAACACCGCTGACCAACGGCCTGGAATGGATGCTCCCAACGAGACACCCTCTGTGCCATCAGGTATGTGAAATGTACTCTAATCATCATGCTCACTGTTTGTCGATTGAGGACTCCTCTCTATGTAGCTTTATATCTACCCCGTTCCTATCTTACCCATGCCAAGCCAAAAAAAGGCTTCGGAACCTGTGGATGGCGAGGGGGAAGAGGTGGCCACTTTCATTAAAAGTCGTCAGTTAGGCGAGCGGAACGGCCTCCGCCAACCGCGTTCTCAAGGAGTTCGGTATCGCATTCCGCATGCATTGCCCAGCGCACGGTGGAAATGTAAGTTTTGTTGATCTAGGTTATGCCACTTAATAGTATTTATAATCCGGTATTTGTATGCAGAGCATCTGGGAGTTAAATGTATATTAAGTGATATTACTGATCTGAGTAAAGAGACCTCTTTAATATTGAATAAATTTACATCATTGTTGCCTCCTCTTTGAGAGTAGTCGAAATTAATGCCGGTTCGTCAAAGCCATTATAATAATAATTTTAATAATAAATTGTTTTATTTTTCTCGTGCCCACACACAACCTCTCGGTTTACAGGTGTGGTGCACTTAACATACATGGAGATAAAACCTAAAAAATACAAGAAACAAC